>CM055026.1:11626184-11760206 GCA_029204005.1 Salix udensis
TTGTAGCTTGTACTTTGATTGTGCTTTGATTTATTTTTTATTTTTTTTATCTTCAAGGCCTAAGTTATTTCTTTCCAGGGACAACCAAATGATGATGGTCTCCACAGTTGTAGAAGCACCAAATGACTTGTAATTTTCATTTTATATGATTATTATTAGTTAAAGGTATGTTGTGCCTTTTCTCAAGGATATCCTATCACATGTTATAAGCTATGAATAAACTAAGAAAAGCAGGGTGATTATTAGTGAAATAGAGTTTTATGAAGTTACCATGAGAAATTCTTTTTCTTGACCTGGTATTCCTTCTATCTCAATATAAACTTTATTCGGTTACCTATTATTTTTTCTGAATCTTATTTTCTACCCATGACAAATGTTCTTGGGAGGATTTTCTTGACAAATTATAATATGCTCTCTATTTTGAAGAAAAAATATAGTTTTAACATCTTATATCAAGTCTAAGCTTTTGTCTATGTCTACGTCTATGTTGTACATGTATATATATATATATATATATATAAATTATACCTTTATTAAATTCAATTTATAAGTTGATTTCATATGGTTTTTTTATGGTTTCATAAATATTCGCATGGAGTAAGATTGTAGGATCGATTGGGAATTTTTTTTGGTGCTCTATTCCATGCTAGAGGTGTTTGGTTCTCTCAATAAATTATCTTTATTGATAACTCTATGATTTTTGGAGATTATTGGACGCCAATGGAGCATTTGAAATTTGTTGCTGCCTACTGTTTTTATGTGACCGAATTCTTCTAGAAGGTGAATGCTTATGTCCTTTTTTCTTCATTTAAATTGATGGGGCAATACTCCTTTGGTGGATTGTTTTTTATGTGATACCCTTTCCATATGTTATGTGCCATGTAGCTTTGCTTATGTCCTTTTCAGGTTTGTTACGTGACTTTGCCTTTAAAACATTCTTATTAATTTGGTGAACTTTTTGGTTAGTATGATTTTTGTATTTTGGTTGAGCTTTTGAAGTGGGTTTCTTATGTGATAATAGCTGTATTGGGACTTGGTTTGTGTTGAGACTGCTCTAGATTGGAAAGGATGATACCGGCATGGTGGTCAATCCAATTTGTTAAATCATTTTTGCAAATGTGCACAGTCATGTGATGGTAATATGCTGCTTGGAATCTGTTGACTATCTCTTGCATCATCTGTGTTGAAAACAAAGTTGTTGAAATTTCTAATTGTTTATGGCTGCTGCTCCTTGTGAACTGTTTTGTATGATCGTATTGATGCAATATGATTAGTTGCAGTGAGCTTGAGACTATCTGTTGCACTATGTTTTGAAAATGAAGTTGTTGTAATTTCTAATCTTTAATGCTGTTGCTCCTTATGAATTGCTTTGTATGATTGTTGGTAGTGAACTTGGATTTTTGGTTCTTCGTTTCAGATTGTGGTGATGTGACCTGTTATTTGTCGACGTGTGGTGCTGAAGCGAGCTTGAAGTTTTAAAATTATGTGGTTTGATATTATTCTTTGTTTTTGTGTTGAAAACAAAGTTGTTGGTGTTGAGATTTCTAATCGTTCATGGTTGCTGCTCATAAATTGTTTTGTATGATGGTCTTGATGCATTGTGATAGGTTGGCGGTGAGCTTGAGACTATCTCTTGCATTGTTTGTATTTAAAATGAAGCTGTCGATGTTGAAATATCTAGTCATCCATGTTGTATTTTTTATCAAATGCTTGATTGTTGTCTGGGCTGTATTTTCTTTGTTCCTTTTATTATTCAGGTCTCCGGTTGTCTACTAGAATTTGCATTCTAGGCACCCTTCTTTCTATGTTTTGATAATAATCAGATAATAGATTCTTGGGGTTACCTATAGACTCTAAATCTGCAACTCATTTTTAAATTGTTCCTTCGCTTAATATCTTGTTTATTCCTCTTTATGTTTTTTTGGCTATTACATTTTGTTGGAACATATGGACAAGGATGCATCATCTAGCTGGTAGGGATACTCACTGCTAGGTTGGTAGGAGCTGACTTCTACATCATGCATTGTGCAACTTCATTTTTTGATTTCAAAGGACCAATAGATACTAGTTGAACTTATACTCTTCATGTAACGATAAATACTAACGGTTGATCTTAGTTTCAATCACCCTCTACAATTTAAATTAAAATTTCCTCTCTCTTGACGTTTAATTCCCTAAATAGAAGCTGTGGGAAATAAAGCAGTAGCTCATGATGAGATGAGATGATCCTGCAATTCAAAACAACAGGTATATTATCATGTCCTCATTGCTGCTGTGTATTTGCATTGATTGGCTTATCATGAAGGGTTTTGTCCTTCAAGCATGTCTAACATGCAAGTGTGGAATGAATAGTATGAGGAGAATGACTAGTTAACTGTAAGTTTGTGCTTGTCTTATCGACAAAATTATATTTCCAAAGGGTATAAGTGGTGAAGTTGTTCGTCATTTTGTCTATATGAGCTTATCAAGAAGCATGATTCTTTTTATTCATTTGATCTGAATATTTGACTCTAACATAGTTTATGGGACCCATCTATTACTTTATGACTAGCCCAAGCTCTTCACTGTTTTTTTTTTTTTATTTGTGATGGGTAATGAATTACATGAACTAAGAGATTATTTTTTATATTAGTACATAATGCACCTACTTTGTCTTAACATTCTTGTTTTCATTTAGTTTACAATTTCAGCTATTAATGTTAGGGCATGGCTAGTGTCTACTCTTTGCTTTTATAGTTTAACCTTGAAGTGCTTTTCAAGGAACTTGTATGGACTATGATTAACCCATGAAATGCTTTTAACACTAAATTTGAGAGTTCAAGATTCAATTTCTATCATTTTTCCAGGAGCATGGGATTTTAAATGTATATGATGTTTCAGAACTTGAGTGGCAAAGTTTTTAAATCTAATTTTGCATTTTATACCCTTAGCTTCTTTATTTTACTTTGCATATGATTTAACGTAGTATTGGATGGTGACGACAACAATAGTCATTTGATTTTAGGTTCTTGTAGGCCTTTCTTCTTGTTTCGTTTCTTTCTTTTGTTCTTTTTGCTAATTAGTATAGGGTTTTAGTGATGTGTGAAAACGATGTGTTTTTTTTCCTAGTATTTGAACTCTGCTTGCATGTTTTTCTAGGGATCCAAGTTATCAAGGAACATTCATGGATCGCAGCTTAGGTGGAGTGTTTGATTCATTACCTTATTCTCTTTTATCTACTTGTGTCCTTTTGTTTTGCTTTAGAATCTTTCCAAAAGTATGAATGTGAACAATTTTCTTTATCACATGATGTTTTGGAGGTTGCAGTCTTATATTTTCTGTGGTACATGATTGCTTCTTTTGTTTTATTTTGTGCAGATAACATTTTGAGTGCTTAGTCTAAGATGAAGGTCTTATGTCTTTCCAAGAGCATATACTTGAAGAACGATATCATGAAACCTCTATTCGTTCGATTGTTGTTTGTTCTACACATGATTTTTTAACTACCTAAGCAATTATTGTTTCTACATTCGTTCACCATGTGAAGATTTTCACGACAACTTACAACATGCTGTCTCATTTTGCTCCCTCTCTGTGCTTTTTTTATGGGTTGTGACGGGCTATTTATATTCAATTTATGAGCTGGTGGTGGTCATGTTTCATTATGGTTTCACGAATACTCGCAAGGCGTAAGATTGTCAAATGGATGGGATTTTTCTTTTCCTTTTTGCATCCATCTCATGGAAGAAAATTTCTGGAACCCGGTGTTTGAGTTTGTGTGATCATTTTGCAGGGGGTCCTCGAAGAGATCTACTACGCTATATGGAACATTCGAGAACTTCGGTATTTTTTAGTGTTACCTGCTCCTTTTCTTTCTTTCTTGCCTTGGAATTCTGAGTTTGGGATGGCGTCAAGCATTAATCTCTTAGTTTTTGAGTCTAGGATAGCATCAAGCATCAAAGAATGCCATGAAGTCAACAAAGAATTATAGCTCAGGACACGCTTTCGAAAGACGAGTCATTTTTCCTTTCCATTATTTTCATGATCTATCTTTGTTTGTTCCTTTCCATTGAACTTTCTTTCAACATTTTTGTTTATTTCCCTTTAATTTCTGAGATGTGGGTGTTTTTTTTCCTTCTAGTTTCTGGACTCTGCTTGCCCCGAACCGGGAGACCCCGAAACCGTAACCATGTACCCAAAACATCGAATCGCGAAACCCTGAACACGAAATCCCGAACCCCGACAGCCCGAACTCGAAACCCTGAAACAAGTATCCCTGAACCCAAAACCCTCAACGCGAAACTAGAAACCCCGAACACCAAACCCTCAACGCGATCACCGAAAGCCGATCCCCGAAACCCCGAACCGCGAAACCCCGAACCCAAAACCCCAAACCCCTGAACCACGAAACCCCCATGCCGAAACCCCAAACCTTGATATCCCGAACCCGAAGCCCAGAACCCGAAACCCCCAACCCGACACCCCGAAACCCTGAACTAAAAAACCCGAACCGTGCCTCCCCGAACCTGAAACCCCGAACAACGAAACTCCACACCCGAATCCCCGTGCCCGGGAACCCCGAACCTCAAAAACCCGAACCCGCAACTCGGAAACCCAGGACCTTGAAACCCGAACCCAGAACCGCGACACCCAGAACCCGACACCCCGAACACCGACATCCCGAACCCGACACTCGAAACCCCGATCCCGACACCCAAAACCCTGAACCCGCAACACCCCGCACATGAAACCCCAAACCCGAAACCCGGAACCCTGACACCCGGAACACGAAACCCCGAACCCCTATACCCCGAAACCCCGAACCCGTAACCTGAACCTTGAACCACGAAACCCCGAACCCCGAACCCTGTACCTGAATCCCTGAACCCGAAACCCTGACCTCGAAAACCCGAACCGTGCCACCCCGAACCTCAAAACCCTGAACCCGCAACCCTAAACCGGAAGCCCCGCACAGCGAGACCCCGAACCCGCAACCCCGAACTCGAAACCCCAAACTCGAAACCCGGAACCCCGACACCCTGAACACGAAACCCCGAACCCCGATACCTCGAACACCGAAACCCCGAACCCGTAACCTGAACCTTGAACCACGAAACCCCGAACCCCGAACCTCATAACCGAAACCCTGACCTCGAAAACCCGAACCGTGCCACCCCGAATCTCAAAACCCCGAACCCGTAACTCGTACCCGGAAACCCAGAACCGAATAACCCCGAACCCGAAACCCCGAACCCGAGACACCGAACCGAATAACCCCGAACCGAAAACCCTCAATGCGAAACTCAAAACCACGAACCCCAAAACCCTCAACGCGATTGCCGAAACCCGATCCCCGAAACTTCGAACCGCGACACCCCGAACCTCAAACCCCTAACCCCTGAACCACGAAACCCCCATGCCGAAACCCTGAACCCTGATAGCCCGAACCCGAAGCCCAGAACCCGAAAAACCCCAACCTGACACCCCGAACCCGAATCCCCAAACCCGAAACCCCGAACCCAAAACCCTGAACTCCAAAAGCCTAGAACTCGAAGCCCAGAACCCGAAACCCCCAACCCGACACCCTGAAACCCTGAACTAAAAAACCCGAACCGTGCCACCCCGAACAACGAAACTCCGCACCCGAATCCCCGTGCCCGGGAACCCCGAACCTCAAAAACCCGAACCCGCAACCCGGAAACCCAGAACCGCGACACCCTGAACACCGACATCCCGAACTCGAAGCCCAGAACCCGAAACCCCCAACCCGACACCCCGAAACCCTGAACTAAAAAACCCGAACCGTGCCACCCCGAACATGAAACCCCAAACAACCAAACTCCGCACCCAAATCCCCGTGCCCGAGAACCCCGAACCTCAAAAACCCGAACCCGCAACCCGGAAACCCAGAACCTTGAAACCCGAACCCAGAACCGCGACACCCAGAACCCGACACCCCGAACACCGACATCCCGAACCCGACACTCGAAACAGCGATCCCGACACCCAAAACCCTGAACCCGCAACCCCGACGCAACACTCCGCACATGAAACCCCAAACTCGAAATCGGAACCCCAACACCCTGAACACGAAACCCCGAACCCCGATACACCGAACACCGAAACCCCGAACCCGTAACCCGTAACCCGAACCTTGAACCACGAAACCATGAAACCCCGAACCCCGAACCTCATAACCGAAACCCTGACCTCGAAAACCCGAACCGTGCCACCCCGAATCTCAAAACCCCGAACCCGCAACCCGTACCCGGAAACCCCGAACCGAATAACCCCGAACCCGAGACACCGAACCGAATAACCCCAAACCGAAAACCCTCAATGCGAAACTCAAAACCACGAACCCCAAAACCCTCAATGCGATTGCCGAAACCCGATCCCCGAAACTTCGAACCGCGACACCCCGAACCTGAAACCCCTAACCCCTGAACCACGAAACCCCCATGCCGAAACCCTGAACCCTGATAGCCCAAACCCGAAGCCCAGAACCCAAAAACCCCAACCTGACACCCCGAACCCGAATCCCCAAACCCGAAACCCCGAACCCAAAACCCTGAACTCCAAAAGCTGAACCGTGCCACCCCGAAAACCGAAACTCCGCACCCGAATCCCCATGCCCGGAAACCCTGAACCTCAAAACCCCGAACCCGCAACCCTTACCATGAAACCCAGAACCTCGAAACCCCGCACCCCAACCTGGAACCTGAAACCCCGAACCCGAAACCCTGAACCTTCAAAACCCCGAACCCGTGACCCGAAACCCTGAACCGCGACACCCTGAACCTTGAAAACCCGAACACGACACCCCGAATCCAAAACCTCGAACCCGAAAACCCGAACCGAGACACCCCGAACCCGAAACCCCGAACCGCATAACCCCGAAACCACGACCCCAAACCCTAGACCCCGAAAACCTGAAACCCAGAACGACGACACCCCGAGACCCCGAACCCTAGACCCCGAAAACTTGAACCGTGACACCTAGAACCCGACACCCCCAACACCGACACCTTGAACCTGTGACCCGAAACCCCGAACCGCGACACCCGGAACACAGAAAACCCGAACACGACACCCCGAACAAGAAACCCCGAACCCGAAAACCTGAAAATCCGAACCGAGACACCCTGAAGCCGAAACCCCCTACCCGCATAACCTCGAACCCGAAACCCTAAAACCGAAACCCCGAAAACCCGAACAGCGAAACCCGAAACCCGAAACCCCAAACATCGAAACACCAGACCCGAAACCCCAAACAACGAAACACCAGACCCGAAACCCCAAACAACGAAACACCAGACCCGCAACCCTGAACCGAAAGCCCTAAACTGCGAAACCTTGAACCCCAAACCCGGAACATCGACACCCTGAACCTGTGACCCGAAACCCCGAACCGCGACACCCGTCACACAGAAAACCCGAACACGACACCCCGAACCCGAAACCCCGAACCCGAAAACCCGAAACCCCAAACCCGAAAACTCGAACCGAGACACCCCGAACCCGAAACCCCGAACCGCATAACCCCGAACCCGAAACCTAAAACCTAAAACCGAAACCCCGAAAACCCGAACAGCGAAACACGAAACACGAAACCCCAAACAGCGAAACACCAGACCCGAAACCCCAAACAGCGAAACACCAGACCCGCAACCCTGAACAGCGAAACCCCGAACCCCAAACCCGTAACCCCGAACGCTCAACGCAATCCCCTCAACGCAATCCCCAAAACCCTGAAACACGACACCCCGAACATGAAACCTCGACCACGAAACTCTGACCCCGAAATCCCGATGCCCGACATCCCGAACCCGAAACCCGAACACCGAAACCTCGTACCGCGAAACCCCGAACTCGAAACCCTGAACAGCGGAACCTCGGATCCCGGACCCCTGAACATCGAAACCCCGAACCACGAAACCGTAACCCCGAACCGCGACACCCCGAAAAGGACACCCCAAACCTGAAACTTAGAAACCCGAAAACCCAAACCCCGCACCGCGAAACCCCGAAACTTGAAAACCCTTACATCGAAACCCTGAAACCGAACACACGAAACCAGGAACCCTAAACCGCATAACCCCGTACACATAACCCGTAACCCCGAAACCCAAAACCCCGAACCCGCAACCCTGAACCGGAAGCCCCGAACCAGGAGACCCCGAAACCGTAACCTTGTACCCAAAACATCGAACCGCGAAACCCTGAACACGAAACCCCGAACCCCGACGGCCCGAACCCGAAACCCTGAAACAAGTATCCCCGAACCCAAAACCCTCAACGCGAAACTAGAAACCCCGAACACCAAACCCTCAACGCCATCACCGAAAGCCGATCCCCGAAACCCCGAACACGAAACCCCTGAACCACAAAACCCCCATGCCGAAACCCCAAACCTTGATATCCCGAACCCGAAGCCCAGAACCCGAAACCCCCAAACCGAAACCCTGAACTAAAAAACCGAATCGTGCCACCCCGAACCTGAAACCCCGAACAACGAAACTCCACACCCGAATCCCCGTGCCCGGGAACCCCGAACCTCAAAAACCCGAACCCGCAACCCGGAAACCCAGAACCTTGAAACCCGAACCCAGAACCGCGACACCTAGAACCCGACACCCTGAACACCGACATCCCGAACCCGACACTCGAAACCCCGATCCCGACACCCAAAACCCTGAACCCGCAACACCCCGCACATGAAACCCCAAACCCGAAACCCGGAACCCTGACACCTAGAACACGAAACCCCGAACCCCTATACCCCGAAACCCCGAACCCGTAACCCGAACCTTGAACCACGAAACCCCGAACCCTGTACCTGAATCCCTGAACCCGAAACCCTGACCTCGAAAACCCGAACCGTGCCACCCCGAACCTCAAAACCCCGAACCCGCAACCCTGAACCGGAAGCCCCGCACAGCTAGACCCCGAACCCGCAACCCCGAACTGGAACCCCGAACCGCAAAACCCCGAACCCGACACACTGAACAGCGAAACATAGAACCCGAAACCCCGAACCCCAAACCGAGAGACCCCGAAACCGTAACCCCGTAACTGAAACATCGAATCGCGAAATCCTGAACACGAAACCCCGAACCCCTACAGCCCGAACCCGAAACCTTGAACAAAATAACCCCGAACCCAAAACCCTCAACGCGAAACTCGAAACCCTGAACCCAAAACACCGAACCGCGAAACATAGAACCTAAAACCCTGAACCCCGAACCCCGAATCGGGAGACCCCGAAACCGTAACCTTGTACCCAAAACATCGAACCGCGAAACCCTAAACACGAAACCCCGAACCCCGATGACCCGAACCCGAAACCCCGAACCAAGTATCCCCGAACCCAAAACCCTCAACGCGAAACTAGAAACCCCGAACACCAAACCCTCAACGCGATCACCGAAAGCCGATCCCCGAAACCCCGAACCGCGAAACCCCGAACCCAAAACCCCGAACCGCGACACACCGAACACGAAACCCCTGAACCACGAAACCCCCATGCCGAAACCCCAAACCTTGATATCCCGAACCCGAAGCCCAGAACCCGAAACCCCCAACCCGACACCCCGAAACCCTGAACTAAAAAACCCGAACCGTGCCACCCCGAACCTGAAACCCCGAACAACGAAACTCCACACCCGAATCCCCGTGCCCGGGAACCCCGAACCTCAAAAACCCGAACCCGCAACCCGGAAACCCAGAACCTTGAAACCCGAACCCAGAACCGCGACACCCAGAACCCGACACCCTGAACACCGACATCCCGAACCCGACACTCGAAACCCCGATCCCGACACCCAAAACCCTGAACCCGCAACACCCCGCACATGAAACCCCAAACCCGAAACCCGGAACCCTGACACCTAGAACACGAAACCCCGAACCCCTATACCCCGAAACCCCGAACCCGTAACCCGAACCTTGAACCACGAAACCCCGAACCCCGTACCTGAATCCCTGAACCCGAAACCCTGACCTCGAAAACTCGAACCGTGCCACCCCGAACCTCAAAACCCCGAACCCACAACCCGTACCCGGAAACCCCGAACCGAATAACCCCGAACCCGAGACCCCGAACCGAATAACCCCGAACCGGAAACCCTCAACGCGAAACTCAAAACCACGAACCCCAAAACCCTCAACGCGATGGCAGGAACCCGATCCCCAAAACTTCGAACCGCGACACCCCGAACCTGAAACCCCTAACCCCTGAACCACGAAACCCCCATGCCGAAACCCTGAACTCCAAAACCCGAACCGTGCCACCCCGAACAACGAAACTCCGCACCCGAATCCCCATGCCCGTAAACCCTGAAGCTCAAAACCCCGAACCCGCAACCCGTACCATGAAACCCAGAACCTCGAAACCCCGCACCCCAACCTGGAACCTGAAACCCTGAACTCGAAACCCTGAACCTTCAAAACCCAAACGTCAAAACCCCGAACCACGACACCGCAAACCCGTAACCTTGACCCCGAAATCCCAAACGGCATAACCCCGAACCCGAAAACCCGAATGTCGAAACCCCGAACCTCGACACTGCAAACCCGTAACCTTGAACCCCAAAACCCCGAACCCGAAACCTTGAACCGCTACACCCACAACCCGAAACCCAGAACCGCGAAACCCTGTACCCGAAACCCAGAACGACGACACCCCGAGCCCGAGACCCCGAACCCTAAACCCCGAAAACCTGAACCGCGAGACTAGAACCCAGAAACTCTGAAACTGAAACCCTAAACTCGAAACCCGAAACATGCCACCCCGAACCCGCAACCCGTACCCGGAAACCGAGAACCTTGAAACCCCGAACCCGTAACCCCGAACCGACCGAACCCCAAAACCCTCAACGCGATCACCGCAACCCGATCCCCGAAACTTCGAACCGCGACACCCCGAACCCGAAACCCCGAACACCTGAACCACGAAACCACCATCCCAAAACCCTGAACCCTGATATCCCGAACCCGAAGCGTAGAACCCGAAACCCCCAACCCGAAACCCTGAACTCCAAAACCCGAACCGTGCCACCCCGAACAACGAAACTCCGCACCCGAATCCCCATGCCCGGAAACCCTGAACCTCAAAACCCCGAACCCGCAACCCTTACCATGAAACCCAGAACCTCGAAACCCCGCACCCCAACCTAGAACCTGAAACCCCGAACCCCAAACCCTGAACCTGGAAAACCCAAACGTCGAAACCCCGAACGGCATAACCCCGAACCCGAAAACCCGAACGTCGAAACCCCGAACCGCGACACCCCAAACCCGAGACCCCGAACCCTAGACCCCGAAAACCTGAACCGCAAAACCTAGAACCCGATACCCCGAAGCCGTGACCCGAAACCCCGAACCGCGACACCCGTCATAGAAAAAACCCGAACACGACACCCAGAACCCGAAAACCCGAAACCCCGAAACCCGAAAACCCGAACCGAGATAGCCCGAACCCGAAACCCGGACCTAGAAACCCTAAAACCGAAAACCCGAACAGTGGAACCCGAAACCCGAACACCAAATCCTCGTACTGCGAAACCCCGAACCCGAAACCCCGAACAGCGAAACCCAGTACCCCGGAACCCCGAACATCGATACTGTAACCCCGAACCGCGACACCCCGAAAAGGACACCCCAAACCCCAAACCCCGAACCCTGAAAACCCGAACCTTGAAAACCCGAACATCGAAACCCTGAACCGGAAACACGAAACCGGGAACCCCATACACGGAACCCCGAACCCCGAAACCCCGAACCCCGACCCGCAACCCTAAACCGGAAGCCCCGAACAGCGAAACCCCGAACCCGCAACCCCAAACTGGAACCCCGAACGGCGAAATCCCGAACCCCGACACCCCGAACCCGTAACCCCAAACAGCGACACTTCGAAACCAAAACTCTAAAACCGACACCCCGAACCCGTAACCCCGAACAGCGACACTTCGAAACCGAAACTCTGAAACCGACACACCGAACCGCGAAACACAGAACCCGAAACGCCGAACCCCGAACCGGGTGACCTCGAAACCCGAAACGCCGAAATCCCGAACCCAAAACCCTCAACGCGAAACTCGAAACCCCGAACCCCAAAACCCTCAACCCGATCACCGAAACCCAATCCCTGAAACTTCGAACCGCGACACCCCGAACCCCTGAACCACGAAACCCCCATGCCGAAACCTTGAACCTTGATATCCCGTACCCGAAGCGTAGAACCCGAAACCCCCAACCCCACACCCCGAACCCGAATCCCTGAACCCGAAACCCCGAACCCGAAACCCTGAACTCCAAAACTCGAACCGTGCCACCCCGAACAACGAAACTCCGCACCCGAATCCCCATGCCCGGAAACCCTGAAACCTCAAAACCCCGAACCTGCAACCCGTACCATGAAACCCAGAACCTCGAAACCCCAAACCTGCAACCCGTACCCGGAAACCGAGAACCTCGAAACCTCGAACCAAATAACCCCGAACCCAAAACCCGCAACGCGAAACTCGAAACCTCGAACCCCAAAACCCTTAACGCGATCACAGAAACCGAACCCGAAACCCCGAACCCCTGAACCACGAAACCCGCATGCCAAAACCCTGAACCCTGATATCCCGAACCCGAAGCGTAGAACCCGAAACCCCCAACCCAACACCCCGAACCCGAATCCCTGAACCCGAAACCCCGAACCCGAAACCCTAAACTCCAAAACCCGAACCGTGCCACCCCGAACAACGATACTCCGCACCTGACTCCCCGTGCCCGGAAACCCTGAACCTCAAAACCCCGAACCCGCAACCCGTACCCGGAAACCCAGAACCTCGAAACCCCGAACCCCAACCCGGAACCTGAAACCCCGAAACCCTGAACCTTGAAAACCCAAACGTCGAAACCCCGAACGGCATAACCCCGAACCCGAAAACCCGAACGTCGAAACCCCGAACCGCGACACCCCAAACCCGTAACCTTGAACCCCGAAACCCCGAACCCGAAACCCTGAACAGCTACAACCACAACCCGAAACCCGGAACCGCGAAACCCTGAACCCGAAACCCTCAACGTGATACCCGAAACCCCGAACCCGAAACCGAGAACGACGACACCCCGAACCCGACACCCCCAACCCGAGACCCCGGACCCTAGACCCCGAAAACCTCAACCGCGAAACCTAGAACCCGACACCCCGAAGCCGTGACCCGAAACCCCGAAACGCGACACCCGTCACAGAAAAAACACGAACACGACACCCCGAACCCGAAACTCCGAACCCGAAAACCCAAAACCCCGAAACCCCAAACCCGAAAACCCGAACCGAGACACCCCGAACCCGAAACCTCGAACCGCATAACCCCGAACCCAAAACCCGGACCTAGAAACCCTGAAACTGAAAACCCGAACAGTGGAACCCGAAACCCGAACACCAAATCCTCGTACCGCGAAACCCCGAACCCGAAACCCCGAACAGCGAAACCCAGTACCCCGGACCCCCGAACATCGAAACCCCGAACCGCGAAACCCCAATACTGTAACCCCGAACCGCGACACCCCGAAAAGGACACCCCAAACCCAAAACCCCGAACCCTGAAAACCCGAACCTTGAAAACCCGAACATGGAAGCCCTGAACCTGAAACACGAAACCGGGAACCCCAAACCCCGAACCCGCAACCCTAAACCGGAAGCCCCGAACAGTGAAACCCCGAACCCGCAACCCCGAACTGGAACCCCAAACCGCGAAACCCCGAACCCCGACACCCCAAACCCGTAACCCCGAACCGGGTGACCCCAAAACCACGAAACGTGACGCCCCGAAACCCCGAACCCAAAACCCTCAACGCGATCACCGAAACCCCGAACCCCAAAACCCTCAACGCGATCACCGAAACCCGATCCCTGAAACTTCGAACCGCGACACCCCGAACCCGAAACCCCGAACCCCTGAACCACGAAACGCCGAACCCCGAACCGGGTGACCCCGAAATGGGACACCCCAAAATCGTAACCCCGTACCCGAAACATCGAACCGCGAAACCCTGAATACGAAACTCCAAAACCAGAACCCCGAACCCAGACACCCCGAACCCAAAACCCTCAACGCGAAACTCGAAACCCCGAACCCCAAAACCCTCAATGCGATCACCGAAACCCGATCCTCAAAACCCCGAACCGCGACATTCCGAACCCGAAACCCTTGAACCACGAAACCCCCATGCCGAAACCCCGAACCTTGATATCCCGAACCCGAAGCCCAGAACACGAAACCCCCAACCCGACACCCCAAACCCGAATCCCCGAACCTCGACACCCCGAAACCGAATCCCCGAACCCGAAACCCTGAATTGCGAAATCCCGAACCTTGAAAACCCGAACACTAAACCCCCATGCCGATACCCTGAACCCTGATATCCCGAACCCGAAGCCCAGAACCCGAAACCCCCAACCCGACACCCCGAACCAGAAACCCCCAACCCGACACCCCGAACCCGAATCCCCGAACCCGAAACCCCGAACCTCGACACCCTGAACCAGAAACCCTAAACTCGAAAAACCAAACCGTGCAACCCCGAAGAACAAAACCTCAAAACCCTGAACCCGCAACCCGTACCCGGAAACCCAGAACCTCGAAACCCCGAACCCCAACCCGGAACCTGAAACCCCGACCCCGAACGACATAACCCCGAACCCGAAAACCCGAACGTCGAAAACCCGAAAACCCGAACCCAAAATTCTGAACCGCTACACCCACAACCCGAAAACCGGAACCGCAAAACCCTGAACCCGAAACCCTCAACGCGATACTCGAAACCCGAACCCGAAACCCAGAACGACGACACCCCGAACCCGACACCCCGAACCCTAGACCCCGAAAACCTGAACCGCGACACCTAGAACCCGACACCCCGAACACCGACACCCTGAACCTATGACCCGAAACCCCGAACTGCGACACCTAGAACACAGAAAACCCGAACACGACACCCCGAACCTGAAATCCCGAACCCAAAAACCCGAAAACCCGAACCGAGACACCCTGAACCCGAAACCCCCGACCCGCATAACCCCGAACCCGAAACCCTAAAACCGAAACCCCGAAAACCCGAACAGCGAAACCCGAAACATGAAACCCCAAACAGCGAAACACCAGACCCGAAACCCCAAACAGCGAAACACCAGACCCGCAACCCTGAACCGGAAACCCTGAACTGCGAAACCCAAACTCGTAACCCCAAACCCCGAACCCTCAACGCAATCCCCGAAACCCCGAGCCCGAAACCCTAAAACACGACACCCCGAACATGAAACCTCGACCACGAAACCCTGACCCCGAAATCCCGATGCCCGACACCCCGAACCTGAAACCCTGAACAGCGAAACCCCGAACCGCGAAACCCCGAAACCGTAACCCCGAACCGCGACACCCCGTAAAGGACACCCCAAACCTGAAACTCAGAACCCCGAAAACCCAAACCCCAAACCCCGAACCCCGAACCGCGAAATCCCGAACCTTGAAAACCCTTACATCGAAACCCTGAACCCGAAACACGAAACCAGGAACCCTAATCCGCATAACCCCGTACACGTAACCCGTAACCCCGAAACTCAAAACCCCAAACCCGCAACCCCGAACTGGAACTCGGAACCGCAAAACCCCGACACCCCGAACCCGTAACCCCGAACAGCGACACCCGGAAACCAAAACCCCGAACCCGACACACTGAACAGCGAAACACAGAACCCGAAACCCCGAACCCCGAACCAGGAGACCCCAAAACCGTAACCCCGTAATCGAAACATTGAACCGCGAAATCCTGAACACGAAACCCCGAACCCTTGAACAAAATAACCCCGAACCCAAACCCTCAACGCGAAACTCGAAACCCCGAACCCGAAACACCGAACCGCGAAACATAGAACCTGAAACCCCGAACCGGGAGACCCCGAAACCGTAACCTTGTACCCAAAACATCGAACCGCGAAACCCTAAACACGAAACCCCGAACCCCGATGACCCGAACCCGAAACCCCGAACCAAGTATCCCCGAACCCAAAACCCTCAACGCGAAACTAGAAACCCCGAACACCAAACCCTCAACGCCATCACCGAAAGGCGATCCCCGAAACCCCGAACCGCGACACCCCGAACCCAAAACCCCGAACCGCAACACTCCGAACACAAAACCCCTGAACCACGAAACCCCCATGCCGAAACCCCAAACCTTGATATCCCGAACCCGATGCCCAGAACCCGACCCCCAACCCGACACCCCGAAACCCTGAACTAAAAAACCCGAACCGTGCCACCCAGAACCTGAAACCCCGAACAACAAAACTCCGCACTCGAATCCCCGTGCCTGGGAACCCCGAACCTCAAAAACCCGAACCTGCAACCCGGAAACCCAGAACCTTGAAACCCGAACCCAGAAACGCGACACCCAGAACCCGACACCCCGAACACCAACATCCCAAACCCGACACTCGAAACCCCGATCCCGACACCCAAAACCCTGAACCCGCAACACCCCGCTCATGAAACCCCAAACCCGAAACCCGGAACACGAAAACCCCGAACCCCGAACCCCGAACCCCGAACCCCGAAACCCCGAACCCGTAACCCGAACCTTGAACCACGAAAACCCCGAACCCCGTACCTGAATCCCCGAACCCGAAACCCTGACCTCGAAAACCCGAACCGTGCCACCCCGAACCTCAAAACCCCGAACCCGCAACCCGTACCCGGAAACCCAGAACCGATTAACCCGAAACCCCGAACCGAATAACCCCGAACCGATTAACCCGAAACCCCGAACCGAATAACCCCGAACCGAAAACCCTCAACGCGAAACTCAAAACCACGAACCCCAAAACCTTCAACGCGATCCCCGAAACTTCGAATCGCGAAACCCCGAACCTGAAACCCCTAACCCCTGAACCACGAAACCCCCATGCCAAAACCCCGAACCCTGATAGCCCGAACCCGAAGCCCAGAACCCGAAAACTCCAACCTGACACCCCGAACCCGAATCCCCGAACCCGAAACCCCGAACCCGAAACCCTGAACTCCAAAACCCGAACCGTGCCACCCCGAACAACGAAACTCCGCACCCAAATCCCCATGCCCGGAAACCCTGAACCTCAAAACCCCAAACCCGCAACCCGTACCATGAAACCCAGAACCTCGAAACCCCGAACCCCAACCCGGAACCTTAAACCCCGAACCCGAAACCCTGAACCTTCAAAACCCAAACGTCGAAACCCCGACCCCGAAACCCCGAACGGCATAACCCCGAACCCGAAAACCCGAACGTCGGAACCCCGAACCGCGACACCGCAAACCCTTAACCTTGAACCCCGAACCCAAAACCCTGAACCGCTACACCCACAACCCGAAACCCGGAACCGCGAAACCCTGTACCCGAAACCCAAAACGACGACACCACGAACCCGACACCCAGAACCCGATGCCCCGAACCCTAGACCCCGAAAACCTGAACCGCGACACCTAGAACCCGACTCCCCGAACACCGACACCCCAAACCCGTGACCCAAAACCCCAAACCGCGACACCCTGCACCCTGAAAACCCTAACACGACACCACGAACCCGAAACCTCAAACCCAAAAACTCGAACCGAGACACCCCGAACCCAAAACCCCGAACCGCATAAGCTCGAAACCACGACCCAGAATCTCTCAACGCGAAACTTGAAACCCCGAACCCCAAAACCCTCAACGCGATCACCGAAACCCTTAACCTTGAACCCCGAAACCCCGAACCCAAAACCCTGAACCGCTACACCCACAACCCGAAACCCGGAACCGCGAAACCCTGTACCCGAAACCCAAAACGACGACACCACGAACCCGACACCCAGAACCCGATGCCCCGAACCCTAGACCCCGAAAACCTGAACCGCGACACCTAGAACCCGACTCCCCGAACACCGACACCCCAAACCCGTGACCCAAAACCCCAAACCGCGACACCCTGCACCCTGAAAACCCTAACACGACACCACGAACCCGAAACCTCAAACTCGAAAACTCGAACCGAGACACCCCGAACCCAAAACCCCGAACCGCATAAGCTCGAAACCACGACCCAGAATCTCTCAACGCGAAACTTGAAACCCCGAACCCCTGAACCACGAAACCCCCATGCCAAAACCCTGAACCCTGATATCCCGAACCCAAAGCGGAGAACCCGAAACCCCCAACCCGACACCCGAACCCGAATCCCTGACCCCGAAACCCCGAACCCGAAACCCGGAACTCCAAAACCCGAACCGTGCCACCCCGAACAACGAAACTCCGCACCCGAATCCCCGTGCCCGGAAACCCGAAACCCGGAACCGCGAAACCCTGAACCCGAAACCGCGAAACCCTGAACCCGAAACCCTCAACGCGATACCCAAAACCCTGAACCCGAAACCCAGAACGACGACACCCCGAACCCGAGACCCCGAACCCTAGACCCCGAAACCCCAAACCGCGACACCCGTCACACAGAAAACCCGAACACGACACCCCGAACCTGAAACCCCAAACCCGAAACCCCGAAACCCGAAACTTGAAACCCCGAACCCGAAACCCCGAACCGCATAACCCCGAACCCGAAACCAGGACCTAGAAACCCTGAAACCGAAAACCGGAACAGTGGAACCCGAAACCCGAACACCAAAACCTCGTACCGCGAAACCCAGAACCCGAAACCCCTAACAGCGAAACCTAGTACCCCGGACCCCCGAACATCGAAACCCCGAACCGCGAAACCCTGATACCGTAACCCCGAACCGCGACACCCCGAAAAGGACACCGCAAACCCAAAACCCCGAACCCTAAAAACACGAACCTTGAAAACCCGAACATCGAAACCCTGAACCCGAAACATGAAACCGGGAACCCCGAACCGCATAACCCCGTACACGGAACCCGCAACCCCGAACCCGCAACCCTAAACCGGAAGTGTGCCACCTCGAACCTGAAACCCCGAACAACGACATTCCGCACCCGAATCCCCGTGCCCGGGAACCCTGAACCTCAAAACCCTGAACCCGCAACCCGTACCTGGAAACCCAGAACCTCGAAACCCCGAACCTAGAACCGCAACACCAAGAACCTAACATCGAGAACACCGACAGCCCGAACCCGACACTCGAAACCCCGATCCCGACACCCGAAACCCTTAACCCACAACCCGACGCAACACCCTGCACATGAAACCCGAAACACGGAACCCCGACACCCCGAACCCGGAACCGTGAAAACCCAAACATAGAAACCCCGAACCCTGAACCACGAAACCCCGAACCGCGTACCCGAATCCCTGAACAACGACACCCCGAACCCCAAAAACCGAACCTTGAAAAGGACACCCCGAACCTTGTACCCGAACCCTGAACAACGACACCCCGAAACCCTGAGCATAGAAACCCCGAACTCGCAACCCGTACCCGAATACCCAGAACCTTGAAACCCCGAACCCCAACTCGAAACCCGGAACCTTGAAAACCCAAACGTTGAAACCCCGAACCGCGAAACCCCGATACCGTAACCCCGAACCGCGACACCCCGAAAAGGACACCCCAAACCCAAAACCCCGAACCCTGAAAACCCGAACCTTGAAAACCCGAACATCGAAACCCTGAACCGGAAACACGAAACCAGGAACCCTGAACCGCATAACCCCGTACACGGAACCCGGAACCCTGAAACCCCAAACCTCGAACCCGCAACCCTAAACCAGAAGCCCCGAACAGCGAAACCCCGAACTGGAACCCCGAACCGCGAAACCCCGAACCCCGACACCCCGAACCCGTAACCCCGAACAGCGACACCCCGAAACCAAAACTCCGAAACCGACACACCGAACCGCGAAACACAAAACCCGAAACGCCGAACCCCGAACCGGGAGACCACTAACTAGAAAAACGGAACCTCAACACCCCGAACCCGGAACCGTGAAAACCTGAACATAGAAACCCCAAACCCGGAACCCGAACCCTGAACCACAAAACCCCGAACCGCGTAACCGAATCCCTGAACAACGACACCCTGAACCCGAAACCCTGAGCATAGAAACCCCGTACCCGCTACCCGTACCCGAAAACCCAGAACCTTGAAGCCCCGAATCCCAACCCGGAACCTTGAAAACCCAAACGTTGAAACCTCGAACAGCGAAACATCGAACCCGAAACCTTGAACAGCTAAACCCCGTACCCCGGACCCTCGAGCAGCGAAACCGCGAAACCCGAACCCCGAACCGCGAAACACTGAACTTTGAAAACCCGAACATTAAACCCGACCATCAAAACCCTGAACCCTAAATGCGAAACCAGGAACCCCGAACCCCGAAACCCCGAATCCCGAAACCCAAACCGCGAAACCCCGAACCCGCAACCCTGAACCGGAAACCCAGAATTGCGAAACCCCGAACCCCAAACCTGTAACCCCGAACCGAAAACCCCGAATCCCAAACCCGTAACCAGACACCCTCAACGCGATCCCCGAAACCCTGAGCCCGAAACCCCGAACATGAAACCTCGACCCCGTACCGCGAAACCCGAACCCATAAAGCTGAACAGCGAAACCCCGGACCCCCGAAACATCGAACTGCGATACCTCTAAAAGGACACCCCAAACCTGAAACCCCGAACGCCGAAAACCCGAACCCTAAACCCTGAATTGCGAAACTAAACCCCCAACCCGACCCCCCGAACCCGAAACCCCGAACCTCGACACCCTAAATCCGAAACCCTGAACTCGAAAAACCGAACCGTGCAACCCCGAAGAACGAAACTCCACACCCGAATCCCCGTGCCCGGAAACCCCGAACCTCAAAACCTCAAACCCGCAACCCATACCCGGAAACCCGGAACCTCGAAACCCGGAACCCCAACCCGGTACCTGAAACCCTGAACCCGAAACCCTGAACCTTGAAAACCCAAACGTCGAAACCTCGAACCCAAAACCCTGAAACTTGAAAACCCAAACGTCGAAACCCCGAAACTTGTAACCGCGAACCCGACACCCCGAACCCGAAACCCAGAACGACGACACCCCGAACCTGACACCCCGAACCCTAGACTCGAAACCCTAAACCGCAACACCCGTAAAACAGAAAACCCGAACACGACACCCGAACATCGAAACCGCGAACCGCGAACCCGAAACTGACAACCCGAATCCAAAACCATTAAACAGGACACCCCAAACCCGAAACCCTGAACCCTGAAATCCCGAACATCGAAACCCCGAACCCGAAACATAGAACCCGAAACCACGAAAAGGGAGACCCCGAACCCAAAACCCCGAAACGCGACACCCCGAACCCGAAACCCCGAACGGGGAGACCCTGAACCCGAAACCTCGAAACGCGACACCCCCAACACGAAACCCTGAGCCATGACACCCCGAAACCGTAACCCCGAACCCTCAACACGATACCCGAAACCAAAAACGACGACAGCCCGAACCCGAGACCCCGAACCCTAGACCCTGAAAACCTGAACCGCGACACCGAGAACCCGACACCCCGAACACCAACACCCCGAACCCCAAAAACCCGAAACCCCGAACCCCAAACCCCAAACCGCGAAACCCTGAACCTTGAACATCCGAACACTAAACCCGACCATCAAAACCCTGAACCCTAAACACGAAACCAAGAGCCCCGAACCGAATAACCCCAACCCCGAACCCCTAACCCTGAATAGCAAACCCCGTACCTCGAACCCCCGAACATTGAAACCACGAACCGCGAAAACCCGAACCCGAAACCCCGAACCGCGACATCCCGAACCCGACAACCATGAACCGCGACACCCCGAACCCAAAACCCAAAACCCTGAACCCTGAAAACCCGAACATCGAAACACTTAACCGCGAAACCCTGAACCTTGAAAACCTGAACCGCATAACCCCCAACCCCGAAACCCCGAACCCGCAACCCCTGAACCTGAAACCCCGAACTGTGAAACCCCGAAACCCTGATAGCCCGAACCCGAAGACCAGAACCCGAAAACCCCAACCCGACACCCCAAACCCGAAACCCCCAACCTCGACACCCTGACCCGAAACCCTATACTCGAAAACCTGAACCGTGCAACCCCAAACAATGAAACTCCGCACCCGAATCCCCGTGCCCGGAAACCCCGAACCTCAAAACCTCGAACCCGCAACCCGTACCCGGAAACCCAGAACCTTGAAACCCCGAAAACCAACCCGGAACCTAAAATCCTGAACCTGAAAACCCGAACGTCGAAACCCCGAACCGCGACACCCCAAACCCGCAACCTTGAACCGGAAGCCCCGAACAGCGAAACCCCGAACTGGAACCCCAAACCAAGAACCCCGACACCCCGAACCCGTAACCCCGAACAGCGACACCCCGAAATCGAAACCACGAACCCGACACACCGAACCGCGAAACACAGAACCCGAAACCCCAAACCCGAAACCCCGAACCGGGAGACCCCGAAACACCGAAACCCGACACCCCGAACCCGAAACCCTGAACCGAATAACCCTGAACCCGAAACCCTCAACGCGAAACTCGAAACCCCGAACCCAAAAACCCTCAACGCGATCACCGAAACCCCATCCCCGAAACCCCGAACCGCGACACCATGAACCTGAAACCCCTGAACCACGAAACCCCTATGCCGAAACCCCGAACCTTGATATCCCGGAAGCCCAGAACCCGAAACCCCCAACCCGACACCCCGAACCCGAATCCTCGAACCTCGACACCCCGAACCCGAAACCCTCAACTCAAAACCCCGAACCGTGTCAGCCCAAACCTGAAACCCCGAACAACAAAACTCCGCACCCGAAACCCCGTGCCCGGAAACCCAGAACCTCAAAACCCCAACCCCGGAACCCGTACCCGGAAACCCAGAACCTCGAAACCCCGAACCCCAGCCCGGAACCCGAAACCCTGAACCTTGAAAACCCAAACGTTGAAACCCCGAACAACGAAACCCCGTACCGCGAAACCCTGAACCTGAAACCTTGAACAGCTAAACCCCGTACCCCAGACCCTTGAACAGTGAAACCGCGAAACCCCGAACCCTGAAAACCCAAACCCCAAACACCGAACCGCGAAACCCTAAACCTTGAAAACCCGAACACTAAACCTGAGCATCGAAACCCTGAACCCTAAACACGAAACAAGGAACCCCGAACCGCATAACCCCGTATCCCGAAACCCAAACCGTGAAACCCAGAACCCGCAACCCTGAACTGCGAACCCCGGAACCCCGAATCCGACACCCTCAACGCGATCCCCGAAACCTCGAAACACAACACCCCGAACATGAAACCTCGACCCCGAAACCCCAAACCTGAAATCCTGATCGCCGACACCCCGAACCCGAAACCCGAACAGCGAAACCCCGTACCCCGGACCCCCGAACATCGAAACCCCGAAACCATAACCCCGAACCGCGACACCCCAAAAATGACACCCCAAACCTGAAACCCGAACCCCTAAAAACCGAAGCATAAACCCCGAACCTTGTAAACCCGAACACTAAACCCGAACATCGAAACTCTGAATCCGAAACATGAAACCAGGAACCCCGAACCGCATAACCCCGTACACGGAACCTGGAACCCCGAAACCCCAAACCCTGAACCGCGAAACCCCAACCCCGCACCCTGAACTGGGAACGCCGAATTGCGAAACCCCAAACCCGAAACCTTAAACGCTATCCCTGAAACCCTCAACGGGATCCTCGGAACCCCGAAACGCGTCACCTCAAACATGAAACCGTGAACCGGAAAACCCGTACCTCGAAACCCCGAACCCGAAACCCCGATCCCAAACACCCCGAACAGTGAAATCCGGTACCGCGAAACCCCGAACCCGAAACCTTGAACAGCTAAGCCCCGTACACCGGAACCCCGAACAACGAAACCCCGAACCGCGAAACCCCAAAACCGAAAACCCAAACAGCGACACCCCGAAAAGGACAGCCCGAACCCGAAACCCGAAAACCTGAACCCCAAATCTCGAACCGCGAAACCCTGAACCTTGAAAATCCGAACACTAAAACCGACCCCAAGCCCTAAACCGAATAACCCGGAACCCGGAACCGCAAAAGCCCGAACCCCTAACCATGAACCGCGACACCCCAAACACCTGAACCACGAAACCCCATGCCGAACCCCCGAACCCTGAAATCGCGAACCCGTAGCCCTGAACCCGAAACCCCGAATTGCGACACCCAGAACCCGAAAAAATGAACTTTGAAAACCCGAACGCCGAAACCCCGACCCAGAAACCCAAAAACCGAAACCCCGAAACCCGAAACCCGGAACCGTGAAACCCCAAACTCGAAACCCTTAAAAGCGAAACCCCGTACCCCGAACCCCCCGAACATCGAAACCGCGAACCCTGAAACCCCGAAAACCACGACATCCAGAAACCGACAACCCGAAACCATGAACCGCGACACCCCGAACCCGAAACCCTGAACCCAGAAAACCCGAACATCGAAACCTGAACCGCGAAACCCTGAACTGTGAAAACCTGAACCGCATAACCGTGAACCCCGAACCGCGAAACCCCCGAACCCGCAACCCCTGAACCTGAAACCCCGAACTTTGAAACCCCGAACCCCCAACCCGTAACCCCGAACCCACAACCCTCAACGCGATCCCTGAAACCCCGATCCCCGAAACCCCGAACCCGCAACCCTGACGCGACACCCCGAACATGAAACCCTGTACCCGAAAGCCCGAACCGCGAAACCCCGAAACCCCGACCCCAAGACCCCGCACCCGAGACCCTGAAATCCCGAACCGCGACACCCAGAACCCGACACCCCGAACACCGATAACCCGAACCCGACACTCGAAACCCCGATCCCGACACCCGAAACCCCAAACTCGCAACCCCGACGCAACACCCCGAACATGAAACCCCAAACCCGAAACCCCGAACCGCGAAACCCTGAACCCAAAACCCTAATCCCCGACACCCCGAACCCGAAACCCAGAACCCCAACACCCCTAACCCTGAACACAAAACCCTGTACCCTGACAACCCGAACCCCGAAACCCCGAACCCGGAACCCTGAAAACCCGAACATAGAAACCCCGAACCCGAACCCCGAACCCGAAACCCGGAACCCGGAACCTTGAAAAACCAAACATAGAAACCCTGAACCCGGAACCCGAACCCCGAACCGCGAAACCCCGAACCCCGAACCCCGACACCCCGAACCGCGAAACATAGAACCCGAAACCCCGAACGGGGAGACCCTGAACCCGAAACCCTGAAACGCGACACCCGGAACCTGAAACCCCGAACGGGGAGACCCTGAACCCGAAACGCGACACCCCGAACCCGAAACCCCGAACCATGACACCCCGAAACCGTAACCCCGAACCCGAAACATCAACGCGAAACCCGAACTGAATAACCCCGAACCCGAAACCCTCAACGCAAAACCATAAACCCCGAACCTGAAAACCCTCAACGCGATCACCGAAACCCCGATCCCCGAAACCCCGATCCCCGAAACGTCAAACACGAAACCCTGAAAACGTGACACCCCGGATATTAAACCCCGAAATGTGAAACCCCGAACCGCGACACCCCGAACCTGAAACCCCGAACCCCTATGCCACAAACACGAAACCCCAAACCCCGAACTCGACCCCGAAATCCCGAACCGCAACACCAAGAACCCTACAGCCCGAACCCGACACACGAAACCCCGATCCCCAAAAGCTTGAACACTAACACCTCGAACCCGACAAACTGAACCGCGAAACATAGAACCCTAAACCCCGAACAGGGAGACCTGGAACCCGAAACCTTGAACCCGAAACCCTGAACGGGGAGACCCTGAACCCGAAACCCCAAAACGCGACACCCCCAACCCGAAACCCCGAGCCATGACACCCCAAAACCCTAACCCCGAACCCGAAACCCTCAATGCGAAACCAGAAACACCAAACCTGAAAACCCTCAACGCGATCACCGAAACCCTGATCCCTAAAGCCCTGAACCCGAACCTTGATCCCCGAAACGTCAAACACGAAACCCTGAAACATGAAACCCCGGACATAAAACCCCGAAACGCGAAACCCCGAACCTGAAACCCCAAACCCCTTATACCACAAACACGACACCCCGACACCCCGAACCCGGAACCTTGAAAACCCGAACATAGAAACCCTGAACTCGGAACCCTCAACGCGATACCCGAAACCCCGAACCCGAAACCCAGAACGACGACACCCTGAACACGAGACCCTGAACCCGAGACCCCGAACTCTAGACCCCAAAAAAGTTGAACCGCTACACCTAGAACTCCACACCCCGAACCGCGAAACCCTGAACCTTGAAAATCCGAACACTAAACCCCACCATCAAAACCCTAAACACGAAACCAAGATCCCCGAACCGAATAACCCCAAACCCGGAACCCGGAACCCGAAAACCTCGAACCCAGAAACCCCGAACAACGAAATCCGGTATCGCGAAACCCCGAACCCGAAACCTTGAACAGCTAAACCCCGTAGGCTGGACCCCCGAACAGCGAAACCCCGAACCGCGACACCCCGAAAAGGACAGCCCGAACCCGAAACCCCAAACCTCGAAAACCCGAACCCCAAACCCTGAACCGCGAAACCCTGAACCTTGAAAATCTGAACACTAAACCCGACCATCAAAACCCTGAACCCTAAACAATAAACTCTAAACACGAAACCAAGAGCCCCGAATCGAATAACCCCAACCCGGAACCCTAAAACCCCAAACCCCTAACCATGAACCGCGACACCCCAAACCGTGACACCCGGAACCTCGACACCCCGAACCCAAAACCCCGAACCCCGAAACCCGGAACCTGAAACCCGGAACCTTGAAAACCCTCAACGCGCTCACCCCGAACCGCGACACCCCGAACACACGAACCACGAACCCCCATATCGAAACCCCGAAGCCTGAAACCGCGAACCCGTAGCCCCGAACCCGAAACACCGAACCTGAAACCCCGTATCGCGACAACCCGAAGCCGAAAAAATGAACGTCGAAAACCCTAACATCGAAACCCCGACCTAAAAACCCAAAAACCGAAACCCCGAACAGTGAAACCCCAAACCCGAAACCCTGAATAGCGAAACCCCATACCCCGAACCCCCGAACATCGAAACTGCGAACCGCAAAACCACGAACCCGAACCGGCGAACCGCGAAACCGACAATTCGAATCTGAAACCATGAACCGCGAAACTGACAATTCGAATCCGAAACCATGAACCGCGACACCCTGAACCCGAAACCCTAAACCCTGAAAACCCGAACATCGAAACCCTGAACCGCGAAACCCTGAACCTTGAAACCTGAACCGCATAACCCCGAACCCCGAAACCCAGAACCCTGAACCGCGAAACCCCCGAACCCGCAACCCCTGAACCTGAAACCCCGAACTGTGAAACCCCGAACCCCCAACCCGTAAACCCGAACCCAAAACCCTCAACGCGAACCCTGAAACCCCGATCCCCGAAACCCCGAACCTGCAACTCGACGCGACACCCCGAACATGAAACCCTGAACAGCAAAACCCCGAACCCCGAAACCCTAAATCCGAAACCCCGAACAGCGAAAACTCGAACCCGAGACCCCGAAACCCCGAACTGCGACACCCAGAACCCGACAACCCGAACACTGACAGCCCAAACCCGACACCCGAAACCCCGATCCCGACACCCGAAACCCCAAACTCGCAACCCCGAACCCGAAACCCTGATCGCCGACACCCCAAACCCGAAACCTGAATCCCCGAAACGCGACACCCCTAACCCCGACACCCCGAACACGAAACCCCGAACCCCGACACCCCGAACCCCGAACCCCGAAACCCCGAACCCGAAACCTTGAAAACCCAAACATAGAAACCCCAAAACCCAAACCCTGAACCGCGAAACCTCGACACCCCGAACCCGGAACCTTGAAAACCCGAACATAGAAACCCTGAACCCGGAACCTGAACTCCGAACCGCGACACCTCGAACCCTGACACCCCGAACCCGACACACCGAACCGCAAAACATAGAGCCCGAAACCCCGAAAAGGGAGACCCCGAACCCGAAACCCCGAAACGCGACACCCCGAACCCGAAACCCCGAACGGGGAGACCCTGAACCCGAAACCTCGAAACGCGACACCCCCAACACGAAACCCCGTACCTGAAAACCCTCAACGCGATCACCAAAACCCCGATCCCCGAAACCCTGAACCCGAACCCCGATCCCCGAAACGCGAAACCCCGAACCCCTATACCACAAACACAAAACGCCGGACCCCGACACCCTGAACCCGGAACCTTGAAAACCCGAACATAGAAACCCTGAACCCGGAACCCTCAACACGATACCCGAAACCTCGAAACCCAGAACGACGACAGCCCGAACCCGAGACCCCGAACCCTAGACCCCGAAAACCTGAACCGCGACACCGAGAACCCGACACCCCGAACACTGACACCCCGAACCCGAAACCCCGAACCCCAAAAACCCGAAACCCCGAACCCTGAACCTTGAAAATCCGAACACTAAACCCGACCATCAAAACCCTGAACCCTAAACACGAAACCAAGAGCCTAAACCCGCACCGGGAACGCCGAACTGCGAAACCCCAAACCCCAAACCCTCAACGCGATCCCCGAAACCCTCAACGGGATCCTCGGAACCCCAAAACGCGACACCTCAAACATGAAACCGCGAACCGGAAACCCTGTACCCCGAACCCGAAACCCCGATCCCGGACACCCCGAACAGCGAAATCCGGTACCGCGAAACCCCGAACCCGAAACCTTGAACAGCTAAACCCCGTACACCGGAACCCCGAACAGCGAAACCCTGAACCGTGAAACCCCAAAACCGAAAACCCAAACAGGGACACCCCGAAAAGGACAGCCCGAACCCGAAACCCGAAAATTTGAACCCCAAATCCCGAACCGCGAAACCCTGAACCTTGAAAATCCGAACACTAAAACCGACCCCAAGCCCTGAACCGAATAACCCGGAACCCGGAACCGCAAAAGCCCGAACCCCTAACCATGAACCGCGACACCCCAAACCGTGACACCCGGAACCTCGACACCCTGAACCCCGAAACCCGAAACCCGGAACCTTGAAAACCCTCAACGCGATCACCAAAACACCGAACCCGAAACCCTGAACCGCGACACCCCGAACACTCGAACCACTAAACCCCATGCCGAACCCCCGAACCCTGAAATCGCGAACCCATAGCCCCGAACCCGAAACCCCGAATCGCGACACCCAGAACCCGAAAAAATGAACTTTGAAAACCCGAACGCCGAAACCCCGACCCAGAAACCCAAAAACCGAAACCCCGAACCTGAAACCCCGAATCGTGAAACCCCAAACCCGAAACCCTTAAAAGCGAAACCCCGTACCCCGAACCCCCGAACATCGAAACCGCGAACCGCGAAACCCCGAACCTTGAAACCCCGAACCGCGACATCCAGAAACCGACAACCCGAACCCGAAACCCTGAACCCAGAAAACCCGAACATCGAAACCTGAACCGCGAAACCCTGAACCGCATAACCTCGAACCCCGAAACCCTGAACCCCGAACCGCGAAACCCCCGAACCTGAAACCCCGAACTTTGAAACCCCGAACCCCCAACCCGTAACCCCGAACCCACAACCCTCAACGCGATCCCTGAAACCCCGAACCCGCAACTCCGACGCGACACCCCGAACATGAAACCCCGAACATGAAACCCCGTACCCGAAACACCAAACCGCGAAACCCCGAACTCGAAACCCCGAACCCAAGACCCCGCACCCGAGACCCTGAAATCCCGAACCGCGACACCTAGAACCCGACAACCCGAACCCGACACTCGAAACCCCGATCCCGACACTCGCAACCCCGACGCAACACCCTGAACATGAAAACCCAAACCCGAAACCCCTAACCGCGAAACCCTGAACCCGAAACCCTGATCCCCGACACCCCGAACCCAAAACCCAGACCCCGACACCCTGAACCGCGACACCCCTAACCCCGAACACGAAACCCTGTACCCCGACACCCCGAACACGAAACCCTGTACCCCGACACCCCGAACCCGAAACCTTGAAAACCCGAACGCCGAAACCCCAACCCAGAAACCCAAAACCCGAAACCCCGAACCGTGAAACCCCAAACCCGAAACCCTTAAAAGCGAAACCCCGTACCCCGAACCCCCAAACATCGAAACCGCGAACCGCGAAACCCCGAACCCTGAAACCCCGAACCGCGACATCCAGAAACCGACAACCCGAACCCGAAACCCTGAACCTAGAAAACCCGAACATCGAAACCTGAACCGCGAAACCCTGAACCGTGAAAACCTGAACCGCATAACCCCGAACCCCGAAACCCGAAACCCTGAACCCTGAACCGCGAAACCCCCGAACCTGAAACCCCGAACTTTGAAACCCCGAACCCCCAACCCGTAACCCCGAACCCACAACCCTCAACGCGATCCCTGAAACCTCGAATCCGCAACTCCGACGCGACACCCCGAACATGAAACCCCGTACCCGAAACACCAAACCGCGAAACCCCGAACTCGAAACCCCGAACCCAAGACCCCGCACCCGAGACCCTGAAATCCCGAACCGCGACACCTAGAACCCGACACCCCTGAACACCGACAACCCGAACCCGACACTCGAAACCCCGATCCCGACACTCGCAACCCCGACGCAACACCCTGAACAGGAAAACCCAAACTCGAAACCCCTAACCGCGAAACCCTGAACCCGAAACCCTGATCCCCGACACCCCGAACCCAAAACCCAGACCCCTAACCCCGAACCGCGACACCCCTAACCCCGAACACGAAACCCTGTACCCCGACACCCCGAACATGAAACCCTGTACCCCGACACCCCGAACCCGAAACCTTGAAAACACGAACATAGAAACCCCGAACCCGGTACCTTGAAAAACCGAACATAGAAACCCTGAACCCCGAACCGCGACACCCCGAACCCCGAACCCCGACACCCTGAACCCCGACACCCCGAACCTGACACACCGAACCATGAAACATAGAACCCGAAATCCCGAACAGGGAGACCCTGAACCCGAAACCCCGAAACGCGACACTCGGAACCCGAAACCCTGAACCCCTATCCCCGAAACGTCAAACACGAAACCCTGAAAACATGACACCCCAGACTTTCAACCCCAAACCGCGACACCCCGAACCTGAAACCCCAAACCCTATACCACGAACACGAAACCCCCAACCCTGACACCCCGAACCCGGAACCTTGAAAAGCCGAACATAGAAACCCTGAACCGGGAACCTGAACCCCGTACCGCGAAACCCTGTACCGGGAGCCCCGAACCGCGAAACCCCGAACCCGGAGCCCCGAACCGCGAAACCCCGAACCCGCACCCCGAACCGTGAAACCCCGAACCCGTAACCCCGAACAGCGACACCCCCAACCCGACACACCGAACCGCGAAACACAGAACCTGAGACTATGAACCCGAAACCCCGAACCGAATAACCCCAAACCCAAAACCCTCAACGCGAAACTCGAAACCATGAACCCCAAAACCCTCAACGCGATTACCGAAACCCGATCCCTTAAACCCCGAACCCGAAACCTGAACCGCGACACACCGAACCCGAAACCCCTGAACCACGAAACCCCCATGTCGAAACCCCGAACCCTGATATCCCGAACCCAAAGCCCAGAACTCGAAACCCCCAACCCCCAACCCCGAACCTCAACACCCCGAACCCGAAACCCTGACTTCAAAAAGCAGAACTGTGCCACCCCGAACTTGAAACCCCGAACAATGAAACTCCGCACACAAATCCCCGTGCCCAGGAACACTGAACCTCAAAACCCCGAACCCGCAACCCGTACACGGAAACCCAGAAACTCGAAACCCCGAACCCAGAACCGCGACACCCAGAACCTCGAACTCGCAACCCCAACCCGGAACCCGAAACTCTGAACCTTGAAAACCCAAACGTTGAAACCTCGTACCGCGAAACCCCGAACCCGAAACCTTGAATAGCTAAACCCCATACCCCCGGGACCCTCGAGCAAATGAAACCGCGAAACCCCGAACCCCGAAAAACCGAACCCCCAAACCCCCAAACCGCGAAACCCTGAACCTTGAAAACCTGAACACTAAACCATGAACCCCAAACCCAGAACAGCGAAACCCCGTACCCAAAAACCCTAAACCCTAAACACAAAACCAGGAACCCCGAACCCCAAAACCCCGAATCCCAAAACCCAAACTGTGAAACCCCGAACTCGCAACCCTGAACCGGAAACCTCAAACTGCGAAACCCCGAACCCCAAACCCGTAACCCCGAACCCGACACCCTCAACGCGATCCCCGAAACCCCAAGCCCGAAACCCCGAAACACGACACCCTGAACATAAAACCTCGACCCCGAATCCCCGAACCCAAAATCCCGATCCCCGACACCCCGAATCTAAAACCCGAACAGCGAAACCGCGTACCGTGAAACCCCAAACCCGAAAACCTGAACAGCGAAACCCCGTACCCCGTACCCCCAAACATCGAAACCCCGAACTACGAAACCACGAACCGCGACATCTCAAAAAGGACACCGCAAACCTGAAACCCCGAACCCTGGAGACCCCGAACCCTAAACCCCGAACCCCAAAAACCTTAAACCCCGAACTGCGAAACCCCGAACCTTGAAAACCCGAACACTAAAACCCCATGCCGAAACCCGGAACCATGATATCCCGAACCTGAAGCCAAGAACCCGAAACCCCCAACCCAACACCCCGAACCCAAAACCCCGAACCCGAATCCCCGAACCCGTAACCCCGAACCTCGACACCCTGAACCCGAAACCCTGAACTCGAAAACCCGAACCGTGCCACCCCGAACAACGAAACTTCTCACCCGAATCCCCGTGCCCGGAAACCCCGAACCTCAAAACCCCGAACTCGCAACCCGTACCCAGAAACCCAGAACCTCGAAACCCCGAACCCCAACCCGGAACCTGTAACCCCGAACCCGAAACCCTGAACCTTGAAAATCCAAACGTCGAAACCCCGAACGGCATAACCCCGAAACCGAAAACCCGAACGTCGAAACCCCGAACCGCGACACCCCCAACCCGTAACCCCGAACTCCGAAACCCCGAACCCGAAACCCCGAACCGCTACACCCACAACCCAAAACCCGTGACCGCGAACCCGAGACCCTGAACACTAGACCCCGAAAACCTGAACCGCGACACCTAGAACCCGACAACCCGAACACCGACACCCCGAAATTGTGACCCGAAACCCCGAACCACGACACCCTGAACACAGAAAACCCGAACACGACACCCCGAACCCAAAACCCCGAACCCGAAAACCCGAACCGAGACACCCCAAACCCGAAACCCCCGACCCGCATAACCCCGAACCCGAAACCCTAAAACCGAAACCCCTAAAACCCGAACAGCGAAACCCGAAACCCGAAACCCGAAACAGCGAAACCCCGGACCCGATACCCCGAACGGCATAACCCTGAACACGAAAACCCGAACGTCGAAACCCCGAACTGCGACACCCCAAACCCGTAACCCTGAACCCCGAAACCCCGAACCCGAAACCCTGAACCGCTACACCCACAAACTGAAACCCGTAACTGCGAACCCGACACCCCGAAACCCGTGACCCGAAACCCCGAACTGCGACACCCCAAACCCGTAACCCCGAACCCGAAAACCAAACCGAGACACCCGAACTCCAAACCCCGAACCGCATAACCCCAAACCCGAAACCCCGACCCAGAAACCATGAAACCGAAACCCCGAAAACCCGAACAGCGAAACCCCAAACCCAAAACCCCAAACAGCGAAACACCGGACCCGCAACCCTGAAATAGAAACCCTGAACTGCAAAACCCCGAACCCCAAACCCGAAACCCCGAGCCCGGAACCCCGAAACACGACACCCCGACCATGAAACCTCGACCACGAAACCCCGAACCCGAAACCCAATCCCCGGCACCCCGAACCGGAAACCCGAACAGCGAAACTGCGTACCGCGAAACCCCAAACCCGAAACCCTAAACAGCGAAACCCTGTACCCCGGACCCCCGAACATCGAAACCCCGAACCGCGAAAACCCGAAATCGTAACACCGAACCGCGAGACCCCGAAAAGAACACCCCAAACCCGAAAACCCGAACCCCAAAAACCCGAACCCCAAACCCCGAACCGCAAAACCTCGAACCTTGAAAACCCGAACATCGAAACCCTGAACCCGAAACACGAAACCAGGAACCCCAAATCGCATAACCCCGTACACGGAACCCCAAACCGCGAAACCCCGAACCCCGACACCCCGAACCCGACACACCGAGCCGCGAAACACAACACCCGAAACCCGAAACGTGACACCCCGAAACCGTAACCCCGTACCCGAAACATCGAACCGCGAAACACAAAACACGAAACCCTCAACGCGAAACTCGAAACCCCGAACACCAAAACCCTCAACGCGGTCACCGAAACCCGATCCCCGAAACCCCGAACCGCGACACCCCGAACCCGAAACCCCTAAACCAGACAACCCGAACACCGACAACCCAAACCCGACACTCGAAACCCCGATCCCGACACCTGAAACCCCAAACTCGAAACCCCGACGCAACACCCCAAACATGAAACCCCAAACCCGAAACCCCAAACCCCAAACCCTGAACAACGAAACCCTGAACCCGAAACCCTGATCCCCGACACCCCGAACCCGAAACCCGGCACCCCGACACCCTGAACCGCGACACCCCTAACCCTGACACCCCAAACACGAAACCCTGAACCTCGACACCCCGAACCCCGAAACAGTGAACCCGAAACCTTGAAAACCCGATCATAGAAACCCCGAACCTGAAACCCTGAACCCGAAACCTTGAAAACCCGATCATAGAAACCCCGAACCTGAAACCCGAACCCCGAACCATGACACCCCGAAACCGTAACCCCGAACCCGAAACATCAACGCGAAACCCGAACTGAATAACCCCGAACCCGTAACCCTCAACGCAAAACCATAAACCCCGAACCTGAAAACCCTCAACGCGATCACTGAAACCCCGATCCCCGAAACCTCGAACCCCGATCCCCTAAACGTCGAACACGGAACCCTGAACCGCGACACCCCGAACCCCTATACCACAAACATGAAACCCCGAACCCCGACACCCCGAACCCGGAACCTTGAAAACCCGAACATAGAAATACTGAACCGGGAACCTGAACCCCGAACCGCGACACCCCGAACCTGGAACCTTAAAACCCGAACATAGAAATCCTGAACCCCGAACCGCGACACCCCGAACACGGGCCCTGCAAAGCGAACCCCGAAACGCGAAACCCCGAACCCGCGCCCCGAACCGCGAAACCCCGAACCCCGACACCCTGAACCCGTAACCCCGAACAGCGACACCCCGAACCCGACACACCGAAACGCGAAACACAGAACTTGAGACCATGAACCCGAAAACCCGAATCGAATAACCCCGAACCTGAAACCCTCAACGCGGAACTAGAAACCCCGAACCCCAAAACCCTCAACGCGATCACCGAAACCCGATCCCCGAAACCCCGAACCCGAAACCTGAACCGCGACACCCCGAACCCGAAAACCCTGAACCACGAAAACCCATGCCGAAACCCCGAACCCTGATATCCCGAACCCAAAGCGTACCCGGAAACACAGAACCGTGCCACCCCGAACAACAAAACTCAAAACCCCGAACCGTGCCACCCAGAACCTGAAACCCCGAACAACAAAACTTCGCACCCGAATCCCCATGCCCGTGAACCCCGAACATCAAAACCCCGAACCCACAACCCGTACCCGGAAACCCCGAACCCGCAAACCGTACCCGGAAACACAGAACCATGAAACTCCGAACCCCAACCCGGAACCCTGAACCCTGAAAACCCAAATGTCGAAACCCCGAACAACGAAACCCCGTACCACGAAACCCCGTACCTGAAACCTTGAACAACTAAACCCCGTACCTTGGACCCTCGAACAGCGAAACCACGAAACCCCGAACCCGAAAACCTGAACCCCAAACCCCCAACCGCGAAACCCTGAACCTTGAAAACCCGAACACTAAACCCGACCATCAAAACCCTAAACACGAAACCAAGAACCCCGAACCGAATAACCCCGAACCCCGAAACCCCGAATCCCGAAACCCAAACCGCGAAACCCCGAACCCGCAACCCTGAACCGGAAACCCAGAACGGCGAAACCCCAAACCCCAAACCCGTAACCCCGAACCCGACACCCTTAACGCGATCCCCGAAACCTCGAGCCCAAAACCACAAAACACGACACCCCGAACATAAAACCTCGACCTCGAAACCCTGAACCCGAAATCCCGATCCCCGACACCCCAAACCTGAAACCCGAATAGTGAAACCTCGTACCGCGAAACCCCGAAACCGAAAACCTGAACAGCGAAACCTTGTACCCTGGACCCCCGAACATCGAAACCCCGAACCGCGATACCCCGAAACGCGACACCCCGAACCGCGACACCTCGAAAAGGACACCCCAAACCCGAACCCTAAACCCTGAACCCCGAAAACCAGAACCCTAAACCCCGAACTGTGAAACCCTGAACCTTGAAAAACCGAACACTAAACCCCCATGCCGAAACCCGGAACCCTGATATCCCGAACCCGAAGCCCAGAACCTGAAACCCCCGAACTCGAAACCCCCAACCCGACACCCCGAACCCGAATCCCCGAACTCGAATCCCCGAACCCGAAACCCTGAACCTCGACACCCCAAACCCGAAACCCTGACGAAACCCCGAACCGCGACACCCCAAACCCCGAACCCCAAAACCCGAACCGCGAAACCCTAAACCTTGAAAACCCCGAACACTAAACCCGAACATAGAAACCCTGAACCCTAAACAAGAAACCAGGAATCCCGAACCGCATAGCCCAGAACCCGTAACCCACGACCCCGACCCCGTAACCCGAAACCCCGAACCCCGTAACCAGAAACCCCGCACCCAAAACCCTGAACCTTGAAAACCCGAACATTAAACCCGAACATCGAAACCTTGAACCCGAAACACAAAACCAGGAACCCCGAAATCCTGAAACCTGTACCGCGAAACCCCGAACCCGCAACCCTGAACCGGAAACCCCGAACAAACGAAACCCCCAACCCGTAAAACCCGTAAACCCCCGATACCGAAAACCCCCGAACCCCGAAAACCCGAACAGAGAAACCCCGAACCACGAAACCCCGAACTCGAAACCCCCGAGCAAAGAAAACTCTGCACTCCAAATCCCAAAGACGCAGGGACCCTAGACCCCAAACTCGAAACCATGAACCCCCGAACCACGAAACCGACATGCCGAAACCCCAAACCTTGAAACCTTGAACCCGAAGCCCCGAACCCGAAACCCCAACCGTGACACCCCAAACCCGAAAACCCGAACCGCGACACCCCGAACCTTGAAAACCCGAACACGATACCCCGAACCGCGACATCCAGAACCCGAAAACACGAACCTGAAAACCCGTACCCAAACACCCAGAACCTCGAAACCCCGAACCCCAACCCGGAACCTGAAACCCCGAACCCGAAAACCTGAACCTTGAAAACCCGAAAGTCAAAACCCGAACCCGAAACCCAGAACCCGAAAACCCGAACCGTGAGGCACCGAACTCAGCACCCCGAACCACGACACCCCGATACGCGACACCCCGAACCCGCAACCCTCAACGCGATACCCGAAACCCCAAAATGGGAGACCCTGAAAGGCGACATACCCAACCCGAAACCCTGAACGCGACACCCTGAACCCCAAAACCCGAACCGCGAAACCCTAAACCTTGAAAACCCAAACACTAAACCCAAACCATGAACCCTAAACACGAAACCAGGAGCCCCTTCATAGCCCCGAACTCGAAACCCCGAACCATGACCCCGGAACCACGACACCCCGAAACCCGGAACCTTAAAAACCCGAGCATAGAAACCCCGATCCCGAAACCTGGAACGTTGAAAAACCTCAACGCGATCATCGAAACCCCGATCCTCGAAACCCCGAACCTGAAAACCCGAACGTCGAAACCCCGACCCCGAAACCCCGAACCCCGAAAACCCGAATAGAGAAACCCCGAACCACGAAACCCCGAACCCGAAACCCTGAGCAGCGAAACTCTGGACCTCAAACCCCGTACGCCGGACCCCGAACCCCGAAACCCCCATGCCTGAAACCTCGAACCCGAAACCCCGAACCCGAAAACCCGAACCGCGACACCCCGAACCTTGAAAACCCGAACCCGATACCCCGAACCGCGACACCCAGAACCCGAAAACACGAACCTGAAAACCCGTACCCGAATACCCAGAACCTCGAAACCCCGAACCCCAACCCGGAACCTGAAACCCCGAACTCGAAAACCTGAACCTTGAAAACCTGAACGTCGAAACCCGAACCCGAAACCCAGAACCCGAAACCCCGAACAGTGAGGCACCGAACTCGGCACCCCGAACCACGACACCCCGATACGCGACACCCCGAACCCGCAACCCTCAACGCGATACCCGAAACCCCAAACTGGGAGACCCTGAAAGGCGACATACCCAATCCGAAACCCCGAACGCGACACCCCGAACCCCAAAACCCGAACCGCGAAACCCTAAACCTTGAAAACCCAAACACTAAACCCAAACCATGAACCCTAAACACGAAACCAGGAGCCCCCGCATAGCCCCGAACCCGAAACCCCGAAACCCCGAACCATGACCCCGGAACCGCGACACCCCGAACCCCGAAACCCGGAACCTTGAAAACCGGAACATAGAAACCCCGATCACGAAACCTGGAACGTTGAAAAACCTCAACGCGATCATCGAAACCCCGATCCTCGAAACCCCGAACCCGAAAACCCGAACGTCGAAACCCCGACCCCGAAACCCTGAAACCGAAACCCCGAACCCCGAAAACCTGAACAGAGAAACCCCGAACCCCGAACCCGAAACCCTGAGCAGCGAAACTCAGGACCTCAAACCCCGTACGCCGGACCCCGAACCCCGAAACCCCCATGCCTGAAACCCCGAACCCGAAACCCCAACTGTGACACCCCGAACCCGAAAACCCGAACAGCGACACCCCGAACCTTGAAAACCCGAACCCGATACCCCGAACCGCGACACCCAGAACCCGAAAACACGAACCTGAAAACCCGTACCCGAACACCTAGAACCCGAAAACACGAACCTGAAAACCCGAACCCCAACCTGAAACCTAAATAGCAAAACCCCGTACCACGAAACTCTTAACAGCAAAACCCCATACCCAGGACCCCCTAACATCGAAACCCCAATCCCCGAAACAACGAACCGCGACACCCCGAACCCGAAACCCCGATCCCCAAAACCACAATCCCCGACACCCTGAACCCGACACCCCGAACCCGAAACCCACGACCCCGTAACCCGAAACCCCAAACCGCGACACCCCGAAGCCCGAAAACCCGAAAACCCGAACCGCGACACCCCGAACCCTGAAAACCCGAACCCACAAAACTCGAACGCGACACCCCGAACCCGAAACCATGAACCGAGAAACCCTGAATCCGAACGGCAAAACCCCGAACCCGAAACCATGAACCGCGAAACTCCGTACCCCATACCCCCGAACATCGAAACCCCGAACCGCGAAACCCCAAACCTGAAACCCCAAACCGCGACACCCTGAAACCGACACCCCGGACCCGAAACCATAAACCGCGACACCCCGAACCCGAAACCCCAAACCCCCAAACCCCGAACCGCGAAACCCTGAACCTTAAAAACCCGAACACTAAACCCGAACATCGATACCCTGAATCCTAAACACAAAACCAGGAGCCCCGAACCGCATAACCCCGAACCCGGAACCCCAAAACCCCGAACCATGAACCCGGAACCGCGACACCCCGAACCCCGAAACCCTGAACCCGAAACCCGGAACCTTGAAAACCCGAACGTAGAAACCCCGATCCCGAAAACCTGGAACATTGAAAACCCTCAACACGATAATCGAAACCCCGATCCCCGAAAACCCGAACCCGAAAACCCGAACGTCGAAACCCCGACCCCGAAACCCCGAACCGCATAACCCCGACCCTGAAACCCTGAAACCGAAACCCCGAACCGCATAACCCCGACCCCGAACCCCAACAACCTGAACCCGAAACCATGAACCCCCGAACCATGAAACCCCCATGCCGAAACCCCAAACCCTGAAACCCCAAACCGCGACACCCCGAACCGCGAAACCCTAAACCTTGAAAACCCGAACACTAAACCCGAACATAGAAACCCTGAACCCTAAACAAGAAACCAGGAATCCCGAACCGCATAGCCTAGAACCCGTAACCCAAGACCCCGACCCCGTAACCCGAAACCCCGAACCCCTTAACCAGAAACCCCGCACCCAAAACCCTGAACCTTGAAAACCCGAACATCGAAACCCTGAACCCAAAACACAAAACCAGGAACCCCGAAACCCCGAAACCCGAACCGCGAAACCCCGAAACCCGAACCGCGAAACCCCGAACCCGTAACCCTGAACCGAAATCCCCGAACAGCGAAACCCCGACCCCGAAACCTAGAAACCCAGAAACCGAAACCCCGAACCCCGAAAACCCTAACAGAGAAACCTGAACCACGAAACCACAAACCCAAAACCCCGAGCAGCGAAACTCCGGACCCGAAACCCCGTACGCCGGACCCTGAACCCCGAAACCACGAACCGCGACACCCCGAACCCGAAACCATGAATCCCCAAACCACGAAACCACCATGCCGAAACCCCAAACCCTGAAACCCCGAACCCGAAGCCCCGAACCCGAAACCCGGAACCCAAAAACCCGAACCCGAAACCCCGAACCCGAAAACCCGAACCGCGACACCCCAAACACTGAAAACCCGAACCCGACATCCAGAACCCGAAAACACGAACCTCAAAAACCGTACCCGGACACCTAGAACCTCGAAACCCCGAACCCCAACCCGGAACCTGAAACCCCGGAACGAAAACCTGAACCTTGAAAACCCGAACGTCGAAACTTGAACCCGAACGTCGAAACTTGAACCCGAAACCCCGAACCATGAGACACCGAACCCGACACCCCGAACCACGACACCTTGATACGCGACACCCCGAACCCGCAACCCTCAACGCGATACCCGAAACCGGGAGACCCTGAAAGGCGATATACCCAACCCGAAACCTCGAACACGACACCCCGAACCTGAAACCTCGAACCGCAACACCCCGAACCACGAACCCCAAAACCCGAACCGCGTAACCCTAAACCTGAAAAACCCGAACATCGAAACCCTGAACCATAAACAAGAAACCAGGAATCCCGAACCGCATAGCCCTGAACCCCAAACCCACGACCCCGACCCCCGTAACCCGAAACCCCCGTGAACCGTAAAACCCCCGCACCCAAAACTCTGAACCTTGAAAACCCGAACATCTAACCTCTAAAAACCCTAATCGCAAAACCCCGAACCTCGAAAACCCAGAACCCTAAACGTGAAACCCGAAACCCTAATCCACGAAACCCCAAACCTCTAAAAACCCTAACAGTGAAACCCCGAATTGTAAACGCGAAACCCGAACCCGAAACCCCGATCCGCAAAACCCCGAACCTCGAAAACCCCGAACCGTAAACGCAAAACCCCGAACGCAAAACCCCGACGCTTGAAACCCCGAAACACCGAACCGCGAAAACATCATAGCCGAAACCCCGAACCTCGAAAATCCCTCACCTCGAAACCCCGAACCTCAAAATGCTGAATCTCGAAAAACCAGAACCCTAAATGAGAAAACCCGAACCTCGAAACCGCATACCCGAAACCCCGAACCGCGAAAACATCATAGCCGAAACCCCGAACCTCGAAAATCCCTCACCGCGAAACCCCGAACCGCGAAAACCCGAACCATGAAAAACCTAAACCGCGAAAACCCAAACGCAAAACGCCGAGCCTTGAAACCCCGAACCTCGAAAACCCCCTAACCTCGAAACCCCGAACCTCGAAAGCCCCCTAATCGCTAACGCGAAACCCCGAACCTCGAAATCGCATAACCAAAACCCCCTTACCGTGAAAAACCCTAACGACGATACCCTCGAACCCAAAACCCCGAACCTCGAAAACCCCATAACCCTAAATGCGAAACCTCGAACCTCGAAACCGCATACCCAAAAACCCGATCCGCGAAACCCCGAACCTCGAAAACCCACGAACCTCGAAAAACCTCGAACCTCGAAACCGCATACCCGAAAAACCCGATCCGCGAAAACCCCCGAACCTCGAAAACCCCGAAACCAAAACCTCGAACCTCGAAAACCTTGAACCGTAAACACGAAACCCCGAAAACCCCAAACCCGAAACCCCGAAGCCGAAACCCCGAAGCTTGAAACCGCGTACCCGAAACACCAAACCTCTAAAAACCCTAACCGCAAAACCCCGAACACGAAACCCCGAACCTCGGATCGACGAACCTCGAAAACCCAGAACCCTAAACGTGAAACCTGAAACCCTGATCCACGAAACCCCGAACCTCTAAAAACCCTAACCGTGAAACCCCGAACCTCGAAAGACCGAAAACCCCGAACCCCAAACGCGAAACCCCAAAACTCTTAACTGCCAACGCAAAACCCCGAAAACCCCTAATCCCAAAACTATTAACTGCTAACGCGAAACCCCGAATCTCGAAACTGCGTACCCGAACCGTGAAAAACCCTAACCGCGAAACCCCTATCCACGAAACCCGGAATCTCTAAAAACCCTAACCGCGAAACCTCGAACCCGAAACCCCGAACTGCGAAACCCCGAACCTCGACAACGCCGAACCCTTAACCCCGAAACCGCGAACCACGAAAACGCTGAACCCTAAACGCGAAACCTTGATCCGCGAAACCCCAAACCTCGAAACCGCGTAGGCAAAACCCCGAACATCGAAAAACCCTAACCGCGAAACCCCAAACCGTAAACGCGAAACCCGAACCCGAAACCCCGATCCGCAAAACCCCGAACGCAAAACCCCGACCCTTGAAACCCCGAAACCCCAAACCGCGAAAACATTATAGCCGAAACCCCGAACCTCGAAAATCCCTCACCGCGAAACCTCGAACGCGAAACCCTGAAACGCGAAAAACCTAAACCGCGAAACCCCGAACGCAAAACGCCGACCCTTGAATCCCCGAAACCCCGAACCTCGAAAACCCCGAACCGTAAACGCGAAACCCCGACCCTTGAAACCCCGAAACCCCGAACCTCGAAAACCCCGAACCGTAAACGCGAAACCCCGAACGCAAAACCCCGACGCTTGAAACCCCGAAACCCCGAACCGCGAAAACATCATAGCCGAAACCCCGAACCTCGAAAATCCCTCACCTCGAAACCCCGAACCTCGAAAATCCCTCACCTCGAAACCCCGAACCTCAAAATGCTGAATCTCGAAAAACCAGAACCCTAAATGAGAAAACTCGAACCTCGAAACCGCATACCCGAAACCCCGAACCGCGAAAACATCATAGCCGAAACCCCGAACCTCGAAAATCCCTCACCGCGAAACCCCGAACCGCGAAAACCCGAACCATGAAAAACCTAAACCGCGAAAACCCAAACGCAAAACGCCGAGCCTTGAAACCCCGAACCTCGAAAACCCCTAACCTGAAACCCCGAACCTCGAAAGCCCCTAACTGCTAACGCGAAACCCCGAACCTCGAAATCGCATAACCAAAACCCCTTACCGTGAAAAACCCTAACAGCGATACCCCGAACCCAAAACCCCGAACCTCGAAAACCCATAACCCTAAATGCGAAACCTCGAACCTCGAAACCGCATACCCAAAAACCCGATCCGCGAAACCCTGAACCTCGAAAACCACGAACCTCGAAAACCTCGAACCTCGAAACCGCATACCCGAAAACCCGATCCGCGAAACCCTGAACCTCGAAAACCCCGAAACCAAAACCTCGAACCTCGAAAACCTTGAACCGTAAACACGAAACCCCGAAAACCCCAAACCCGAAACCCCGAAGCCGAAACCCCCGAAGCTTGAAACCGCGTGCACCAAACACCAAACCTCTAAAAACCCTAACCGCAAAACCCCGAACACGAAACCCCGAACCTCGGATCGACGAACCTCGAAAACCCAGAACCCTAAACGTGAAACCTGAAACCCTGATCCACGAAACCCCGAACCTCTAAAAACCCTAACCGTGAAACCCCGAACCTCGAAAGACCGAAAACCCCGAACCCCAAACGCGAAACCCCAAAACTCTTAACTGCCAACGCAAAACCCCGAAAACCCCTAATCCCAAAACTATTAACTGCTAACGCGAAACCCCGAATCTCGAAACTGCATCCCGAACCGTGAAAAACCCTAACCGCGAAACCCCTATCCACGAAACCCGGAATCTCTAAAAACCCTAACCGCGAAACCTCGAACCCGAAACCCCGAACTGCGAAACCCCGAACCTCGACAACGCCGAACCCTTAACCCCGAAACCGCGAAACCACGAAAACGCTGAACCCTAAACGCGAAACCTTGATCCGCGAAACCCCAAACCTCGAAACCGCGTAGGCAAAACCCCGAACATCGAAAAACCCCTAACCGCGAAAACCCCCAAACCGTAAACGCGAAAACCCGAACCCGAAACCCCGATCCGCAAAAACCCCCGAACGCAAAACCCCGACCCTTGAAACCCCGAAACCCCAAACCGCGAAAACATTATAGCCGAAACCCCGAACCTCGAAAATCCCTCACCGCGAAAACCTCGAACGCGAAACCCCCGAAACGCGAAAAACCCTAAACCGCGAAAACCCCGAACGCAAAACGCCGACCCTTGAATCCCCGAAACCCCGAACCTCGAAAACCCCGAACCGTAAACGCGAAACCCCCGACCCTTGAAACCCCGAAACCCCGAACCTCGAAAACCCCCGAACCGTAAACGCGAAACCCCGAACGCAAAACCCCGACGCTTGAAACCCCGAAACCCCGAACCGCGAAAAACATCATAGCCGAAACCCCGAACCTCGAAAATCCCTCACCTCGAAAACCCCCGAACCTCGAAAATCCCTCACCTCGAAAACCCCGAACCTCAAAATGCTGAATCTCGAAAAACCAGAACCCTAAATGAGAAAACTCGAACCTCGAAACCGCATACCCGAAACCCCGAACCGCGAAAACATCATAGCCGAAACCCCGAACCTCGAAAATCCCTCACCGCGAAACCCCGAACCGCGAAAACCCGAACCATGAAAAACCTAAACCGCGAAAACCCAAACGCAAAACGCCGAGCCTTGAAACCCCGAACCTCGAAAAACTCCTAACCCGAAACCCCGAACCTCGAAAAGCCCCCTAATCGCTAACGCGAAACCCCCGAACCTCGAAATCGCATAACCAAAACCCCTTACCGTGAAAAACCCTAACAGCGATACCCCGAACCTAAAACCCCGAACCTCGAAAACCCATAACCCTAAATGCGAAACCTCGAACCTCGAAACCGCATACCCAAAAACCCGATCCGCGAAACCCTGAACCTCGAAAACCACGAACCTCGAAAACCTCGAACCTCGAAACCGCATACCCGAAAACCCGATCCGCGAAACCCTGAACCTCGAAAACCCCGAAACCAAAACCTCGAACCTCGAAAACCTTGAACCGTAAACACGAAACCCCGAAAACCCCAAACCCGAAACCCCGAAGCCGAAACCCCGAAGCTTGAAACCGCGTACCCGAAACACCAAACCTCTAAAAACCCTAACCGCAAAACCCCGAACACGAAACCCCGAACCTCGGATCGACGAACCTCGAAAACCCAGAACCCTAAACGTGAAACCTGAAACCCTGATCCACGAAACCCCGAACCTCTAAAAACCCTAACCGTGAAACCCCGAACCTCGAAAGACCGAAAACCCCGAACCCCAAACGCGAAACCCCAAAACTCTTAACTGCCAACGCAAAACCCCGAAAACCCCTAATCCCAAAACTATTAACTGCTAACGCGAAACCCCGAATCTCGAAACTGCGTACCCGAACCGTGAAAAACCCTAACCGCGAAACCCCTATCCACGAAACCCGGAATCTCTAAAAACCCTAACCGCGAAACCTCGAACCCGAAACCCCGAACTGCGAAACCCCGAACCTCGACAACGCCGAACCCTTAACCCCGAAACCGCAAACCACGAAAACGCTGAACCCTAAACGCGAAACCTTGATCCGCGAAACCCCAAACCTCGAAACCGCGTAGGCAAAACCCCGAACATCGAAAAACCCTAACCGCGAAACCCCAAACCGTAAACGCGAAACCCGAACCCGAAACCCCGATCCGCAAAACCCCGAACGCAAAACCCCGACCCTTGAAACCCCGAAACCCCAAACCGCGAAAACATTATAGCCGAAACCCCGAACCTCGAAAATCCCTCACCGCGAAACCTCGAACGCGAAACCCTGAAACGCGAAAAACCTAAACCGCGAAACCCCGAACGCAAAACGCCGACCCTTGAATCCCCGAAACCCTGAACCTCGAAAACCCCGAACCGTAAACGCGAAACCCCGACCCTTGAAACCCCGAAACCCCGAACCTCGAAAACCCCGAACCGTAAACGCGAAACCCCGACCCTTGAAACCCCGAAACCCCGAACCTCGAAAACCCCGAACCGTAAACGCGAAACCCCGAACGCAAAACCCCGACGCTTGAAACCCCGAACCGCGAAAACATCATAGCCGAAACCCCGAACCTCGAAAATCCCTCACCTCGAAACCCCGAACCTCAAAATGCTGAATCTCGAAAAACCAGAACCCTAAATGAGAAAACTCGAACCTCGAAACCGCATACCCGAAACCCCGAACCGCGAAAACATCATAGCCGAAACCCCGAACCTCGAAAATCCCTCACCGCGAAACCCCGAACCGCGAAAACCCGAACCATGAAAAACCTAAACCCCGATCCGCAAAACCCCGAACCGTAAACGCGAAACCCCGACCCTTGAAACCCCGAAACCCCGAACCACGAAAACATCATAGCCAAAACCCCGAACCTCGAAAATCCCTCATCGCAAAACCCTGAACCTCGAAACCCCGAACCTCAAAACGCCGAATCTCGAAAACCCAGAACAGTAAATGTGAAACCCCGAACCTCGTAACCGCATACCTGAAACCCCGAACCTCAAAAACCCCTAACCCGAAACCCCGAACCTCGAAAACCCCTAACAGCTAACGCGAAACCCCGAACCTCGAAATCGCATACCCAAAACCCCGAACCTCGAAAACACCTAACGCGAACCCCGAACCTCGAAAACCCCTAACTGCTAACGCGAAACCCCGAACCTCGAAACCGCATAACCGAAACCCCTTACCGCGAAAAACCCTAACAGCGAAACCCCGAACCCGAAACCCCGAACCTCGAAAACCCAGAACCTTAAACGTGAAACCTCGAACCTCGAAACCGCATACCAGAAAACCCGATCCGCAAAACCCTGAACCTCGAAAATCCCGAACTGTAAAACCCTGACCCGTGAAACCCCGAAACCCTGAACCGCGAAAACATCATAGCCGAAACTCTGAACCTCGAAAATCCCTCACTGCGAAACCCCGAACCTCGAAACCCCGAACCTCAAAACGCCGAATCTCGAAAACCCAGAACACTAAATGAGAAACCTCGAACCTCGAAACCGCATACCCGAAACCCCGAACCTCGAACACCCCTAACCTGAAACCCCGAACCTCGAAAACCCCTAACTGCTAACGCGAAACCCCGAACCTCGAAAACCGCATAACCAAAACCCCTTACCGCGAAAAACCCTAACAGCGATACCCCGAACCCAAAACCCCGAACCTCGAAAACCCAGATCCCTAAATGTGAAACCTCGAACCTCGAAACCGCATACCCGAAAACCCGATCCGCGAAACCCTGAACCTCGAAAACCCCGAACCCTAAACGCGAAACCTCGAAAACCCCAAACTTCTAACCCGAAACCCCGAAGCTTGAAACCACGTACCCGAAACACCAAACCTCTAAAACCCTAACCGCAAAACCCCGAACACGAAACCCTGAACCTCGGATCGACGAACCTCGAAAACCCAGAACCCTAAACGTGAAACCCGAAACCCTGATCCACGAAACCCCGAACCTCTATAAACCCTAACTGTGAAACCCCGAACCTCGAAACACCGAAAACCCTGAACCCCAAATGCGAAACCCCAAAACTCTTAACTGCCAACGCGAAACCCCAAAACTCTTAACTGCCAACCCGAAACCCCGAAGCCCAAAACTATTAACTGTTAACGCGAAACTCTGAATCTCGAAACTGCGTACCCAAACCGTGAAAAACCCTAACTGCGAAACCCCTATCCACGAAACCCAGAACCTCTAAAAACCCTAACCGCGACACCCCGAACCCGAAACCCTAAACCTCGAAAACCCAGAACCCTAAACACGAAACCTCAAACCTCGAAACCGCATACCCGAAAACCCGATCCATAAAACCCTGAACCTCGAAGACCATGAACCGTAAACGCGAAACCCTGAACACAAAACCCCGAAACCCCGAACCTTGAAAATCCCTCACCGCGAAACCCCGAACCTCGAAACCCCGAACCTCAAAACGCCGAATCTCGAAAACCCAGAACACTAAATGAGAAACCCCGAACCTCGAAAATCCCTCACCGCGAAACCCCGAACCATGAAAACCCGAACCATGAAAAACCCGAACCATGAAAAACCTAAACCGCAAAACCCCGAACACAAAACGTTGACCCTTGAATCCCCGAACCCGAAACCCCTTAGCGCAAAAAACCCTAACCGGGACACCCCGAACCCGAAACCCTGAACCTCGAAACCCCGAACCTCGAAATGCCGAATCTCAAAAACCCAGAACCCTAAATAAGAAACCCCGAACCTCGAAACCACATACCCGAAATCCCGAACCTCGAAAACCCCTAACGCGTAACCCCGAACCTTGAAACCGCATAACCGAAACCCCTTACCGCGAAAAACCCTAACAGCGAAACACCGAACCTGAAACCCCGAACCTCGAAAAACCCAGAACCCTAAACGCATAACCTCGAACCTCGAAACCGCATACCCGAAAACCCGATCCACAAAACCCTGAACCTCGAAAACCCCGAACCTTGAAAACCCTAAACCGTAAACGCAAAACCCCGAACGCAAAACCCCGACCCTTGAAACCCCGAACCGCGAAAACATCATAGCCAAAACCCCGAACCTTGAAAATCCCTCATCGCGAAACCCCAAACCTCGAAACCCCAAACCTCAAAACGCCGAATCTCGAAAACCCAGAACACTAAATGAGAAACCCCGAACCTCAAAACCGCATACCCGAAACCCTGAACCTCGAAAACCCCTAACCCGAAACCCTGAACCTCGAAAACCCCTAACTGGTAACGCGAAACCCCTTACCGTGAAAAACCCTAACAGCGATACCCCGAACCCGAAACCCCGAACCTCGAAAAACAAGAACCCTAAACGCGAAACCTCGAACCTCGAAACAGCATACCTGAAAACCCGATCCACGAAACCCTGAACCTCGAAAACCCCAAACCCGAAACCCCGAACCTCGAAAACCCCGAACTCGAAACCCCGAACCTCGAAAACCCCGAACCCTAAACGCTAAACCCAGAAACCCTAAACTTCTAACCCGAAACCCTGAAGCTTGAAACCACGTACCCGAAACACTAAACCTCTAAAAACCCTATCCGCAAAACCCCGAACCTCGGATCGAGGAACCTCGAAAACCCAGAACCCTAAACGTGACCCGAAACCCTGATCCACGAAACCCCGAACCTCTAAAAACCCTAACCCTGAAACCCCGAACCTCGAAATACTGAAAACCCCGAACCCAAACGCGAAACCCCAAAACTCTTAACTGCCAACGCGAAACCCCGAAAACCCCGAACCCCAAAACTATTAACTGCTAACGCGAACCCCGAATATCGAAACTGCGTACCCGAACCGTGAAAAACCCTAACCGCGAAACCCCTATCCACAAAACCCGGAACCTCTAAAAAAACCCTAACCGCGAAACCCCGAACCCGAAACCCCGAACTGCGAAACCCCGAACCTCGAGACCCCAGAAACCCCGAACCTAGACAACGCCAAACCATTAACTTGAAACCGCGAACCTCGAAAACCCTAAACCCTAAACGTGAAACCTTGGTCCGCGAAACCCCGAACCTCAAAAAACCCTAACCGCGAAACCCCGAACCGTAAACGCGAAACCTCGAACCCAAAACCCCGAACCTCGAAAACCCCGAACCGTAAACGCAAAACCCCGACCCTTGAAACCCCGAACAGCGAAAACATCATAGCCGAAACCCCGAATCTCGAAAATCCCTCACCGCGAAACCCCGAATCGCGAAAACCCGAACCATGAAAAACCTAAACCGCGAAAACCCGAACCATGAAAAACCTAAACCGCGAAACCTCGAACGCAAAACGCCGACCCTTAAATCCCCGAACCCGAAACTCCTTACCGCAAAAAACCCTAACCGCGACACCCCGAACCCGAAACCCTGAACCTCGAAACCCCCAACCTCGAAATGCCGAATCTCGAAAACCCAGAACCCTAAATGAGAAAACCCGAACCTCGAAACTGCTTAACCGAAACCCCGAACCTCAAAAACCCCGAACCCGAAACCGCATAACCGAAACCCCTTAATGCGAAAAACCCTAACAGCAAAACCCCGAAACCCGAAACCCCGAACCTCGAATACCCAGAACCCTAAACGCGAACCCTCGAAACCGCATACCCGCAAACCCGATCCCCAAAACCCTGAACCTTGAAAACCCCGAACCTCAAAAATCCCGAACCGTAAATGCAAAACCCCGAACGCAAAACCCCGACCCTTGAAACCTCGAAACCGCGAACCGCGAAAACATCATAGCCGAAACCCCGAACCTCGAAAATCCCTCACCGCGAAACCCCGAAACTTGAAACCCTGAACCTTAAAACGCCAAATCTCGAAAACCCAGAACACTAAATGAGAAACCCCGAACTTCGAAACCGCATACCCGAAACCCCGAACCTCGAAAACCCCTAACTGCTAACGCGAAACCCCGAACCTCGAAACCGCATAACCGAAACCCCTTATCGCGAAAAACCCTAACAGCGAAACCCCGAACCTCGAAAACCCAGAACCCTAAACGCAAAACCTCAAACCTCGAAACCGCATACCCAAAAACCCGGTTCGCGAAACCGTGAACCTCAAAAACCCTAAACCCGAAACCCCATACTTCGAAAACCCCGAACCCTTAACGCGAAACCCCAAAAACCCCAAACTTCTAACCCGAAACCCCGGAGCTTGAAACCGCGTACCCGAAACACCAAACCTCTAAAAACCCTAACCGCAAAACCCCGAACACGAAACCCCGAACCTCGAAAACCCAGAACCCTAAACGTGAAACCCGAAACCTTGATCCACGAAACCCCGAACCTCTAAAAACCATAACAGTGAAACCCCGAACCTCGAAACACCGAAAACCCCGAACCACGAAAACATCATAGCTGAAACCCCGAACCTCGAAAATCCCTCACCGCGAAACCCCTCACCGCGAAAACTCGAACCGCGAAAACCCGAACCATGAAAAACCTAAACCGCGAAACCCCGAACGCAAAACGCCGAGCCTTGAATCCCCGAACCCGAAACCCCTTACAGCAAAAAAACCCTAACCGCGACACCCCGAACCCGAAACCCCGAACCTCGAAATGCCGAATCTCGAAAAACCAGAACCCTAAATGAGAAACCCCGAACCTCGAAAACCCCTAACCCGAAACCCCAAACCTCGAAATCCCGAACCTCGAAAACCCCTAACTGCTAACGCGAAACCCCGAACCTCGAAACCGCATAACCGAAACCCCTTATTGCGGAAAACCCTAACAGCGAAACCTTGAACCCGAAACCCCGAACCTCGAAAACCCAGAACCCTAAACGCGAAACCTCGAACCTCGAAACCGCATACCCGATCCGCAAAACCCCGAACCTCGAAACCCAGTAAACGCGAAACCCCGACCCGCGAAATCCCGAAAATCTGAACCGCGAAAACATCATAGCCGAAATCCCGAACCTCAAAAATCCCTCACCGCGAAACCCCAAACCTCAAAACGCCGAATCTCGAAAACCCAGAACACTAAATGAGAAACCCCGAACCTAGAAACCGCATACCCGAAACCCCGAACCTCAAAAACCCGAACTTCAAAAACCCCGAACCCTAAACGCGAAACCCCGAAAACCCCAAACTTCTAACCCGAAACCCCAAAGCTTGAAACCGCGTACCCAAAACACCTAACCTCTAAAAACCCTAATCGCAAAACCCCGAACCTCGAAAACCCACAACCCTAAACGTGAAACCCGAAACCCTAATCCACGAAACCCCAAACCTGTAAAAACCTTAACAGCGAAACATCGAACCGTAAACGCGAAACCCAAACCCGAAACCCCGATCCGCGAAACCCCGAACCGTAAACGCAAAACCCCGAACGCAAAACCTCGACGCTTGAAACCCCGAAACCCCGAACCGCGAAAACATCATAGCCGAAACCCCGAACCTTGAAACCCCGAACCTCAAAATGCCGAATCTCGAAAAACCTGAACCCTAAATGAGAAACCCCGAACCTCGAAACCGCATACCCGAAACCCCGAACCGCGAAAACATCATATCCGAAAACCCGAACCTCGACAATCCCTCACCGCGAAACCTTGAACCGCGAAAACCCGAACCATGAAAAACCTAAACCGCGAAAACCCGAACCATGAAAAACCTAAACCACGAAACCCCGAACGCAAAACGCCGAGCCTTGAAACCCCGAACCTCGAAAACCCCTAACCTGAAACCCCGAACCTCGAAAACCCCTAACTGCTAACGCGAAACCCCGAACCTCGAAACCGCATAACCAAAACCCCTTACCGTGAAAAACCCTAACAGCGATACCCCGAACCCAAAACCCCGAACTTCGAAAACCCAGAACCCTAAACGCGAAACCTCGAACCTCGAAACCGCATACCCAAAAACCCGATCCGCGAAACCCTGAACCTCGAAAACCCCGAACCTCGAAAACCACGAACCTTGAAACCGCATACCCGAAAACCCGATCCGCGAAACCCTGAACCTCGAAAACCCCGAACCCGAAACCCCGAACCTCGAAAACCTTGAACTGTAAACGCGAAACCCCGAAAACCCCAAACCCGAAACCCCGAAAACCCCAAACCAGAAACCCCAAACCCGAAACCCCGAAGCCGAAACCCCGAAGCTTGAAACCGTGTACCCGAAACACCAAACCTCTAAAAACCCTAACCGCAAAACCCCGAACACGAAACCCCGAACCTCGGATCGACGAACCTCGAAAACCCAGAACCCTAAACGTGAAACCCGAAACCCTGATCCACGAAACCCCGAACCTCTAAAAACCATAACCGTGAAACCCCGAACCTCGAAGGTCCAAAAACCCCGAACCCCAAACGCGAAACCCCAAAACTCTTAACTGCCAACGCGAAACCCCGAAAACCCCGAACCCCAAAACTATTAACTACTAACGCGAAACCCCGAATCTCAAAACTGCGTACCCGAACCGTGAAAAACCCTAACCGCGAAACCCCTATCCACGAAACCCGGAATCTCTAAAAACCCTAACCGCGAAACCCCGAACCTCGACAACGCCGAAACCCTGAACCTTGAAAACCCAGAACCCTAAACACGAAACCTCGAATCTCGAAACCGCATACCCGAAAACCCGATCCACAAAACCCAGAACCCTAAACACGAAACCTTGAACCTCTAAACCGCATACCCGAAAACCCGATCCACAAAACCCTGAACCTCGAAGACCCCGAACCGTAAACACGAAACCCTGAACGCAAAACCCCGAAACCCCGAACCTTGAAAATCCCTCACCGCGAAACCCCGAACCTCGAAACCCCAGAACACTAAATGAGAAACCCCGAACCTTGAAACCGCATACCCGAAACCCCGAACCTCGAAAACCCCTAACGCGAAACCCCGAACCTCGAAAACCCCTAACTGCTAACGTGAAATCCCGAACCTCAAAACCGCATAACCGAAACCCCTTATCGCGAAAAACCCTAACAGCGATACCCCGAACCCGAAACCCCGAACCTCGAAAACCCAGAACCCTAAACACGAAACCTCAAACATCGAAATCGCATACTCGAAAACCTGATCCGCGAAACCGTGAACCTCGAAAACCCCGAACCCCGAACCCCGAAACCTTGATCCACGAAACCCCAAACCTCTAAAAACCTTAACCGCGAAACCCCGAACCGTAAACGTGAAACCCGAACCCGAAACCCCGATCCGCGAAACCGCGAACCTCGAAAACCCCGAACCCAAAACCCTGAACCGTAAACGCGAAACCTCGAACCCGAAACCCCGATCCGCGAAACCCCGAACCTCGAAAACCCTGAACCGTAAACGCGAAACCCCGAACGCAAAACCCCGACCCTTGAAACCCCGAAACCCCGAACCGCGAAAACATCATAGCCAAAACCCCGAACCACGAAAATCCCTCACCGTGAAACCCCGAACCGCGAAAACTCGAACCATGAAAAAGCTGAACCGCGAAAACCCAAACCATGAAAAACCTCAACGCGAAACCCCGAACACAAAACGCCGAGCCTTGAATCCCCGAACCCGAAACCCCTTACCGCAAAAAACCCTAACCGCGACACCCAAAACCCGAAACCCCGAACCTCGAAATGCCGAATCTCGAAAAACCAGAACCCTAAATGAGAAACCTCGAACCTCGAAACTGCATACCTGAAACCTCTAACCTTGAAAACCCCTAACCCGAAACCCCGAACCTCGAAATCCTGAACCTCGAAAACACCTAACTGCTAACGCAAAACCCCGAACGCAAAACCCCGACCCGTGAAACCCCGAAACCCTGAACCGCGAAAATATCATAGCCGAAATCCCGAACCTCGAAAATCCCTCACCGTGAAACCCCGAACCTCAAAACGCCGAATCTCGAAAACCCAGAACACTAAATGAGAAACCTCGAAGCTCGAAACCGCATACCCGAAACCCCGAACCTCGAACACCCCTAACCTGAAACCCCGAACCTCGAAAACCCCTAACTGCTAACGCGAAACCCCGAACCTCGAAACCGCATAACCAAAACCCCTTACCGCGAAAAACCCTAACAGCGATACCCCGAACCCAAAACCCCGAACCTCGAAAACCCAGAACCCTAAACACGAAACCTCGAACCTCGAAACCGCATACCCGAAAAACCGATCCGCGAAACCCTGAACCTCGAAAACCCCGAACTCGAAACCCCGAACCCTAAACGCGAAACCCCGAAAACCCCAAACTTCTAACCCGTAACCCCTTTGAAACCCCGAAACCCCGAACCGCGAAAACATCATAGCCAAAACCCCGAACCTTGAAAATCCCTCATCGCGAAACCCCAAACCTCAAAACCCCAAACCTCAAAACGCCGAATCTCGAAAACCAAGAACACTAAATGAGAAACCCCGAACCTCGAAACCGCATACCCGAAACCCCGAACCTCGAAAACTCCTAACCCGAAACCCTGAACCTTGAAAACCCCTAACTGGTAACGCGAAACCCCTTACCGTGAAAAACCCTAACAGCGATACCCCGAACCCGAAACCCTCGAACCTCGAAAAACCAGAACCCTAAACGCGAAACCTCGAACCTCGAAACCGCATACCTGAAAACCCGATCCACGAAACCCTGAACCTCGAAAACCCCAAACCCGAAACCCCGAACCTCGAAAACCCCGAACCCGAAACCTCGAACCTCGAAAACCCCGAACCCTAAACGCGAAACCCAGAAAACCCTAAACTTCTAACCCGAAACCCTGAAGATTTGAAACCGAGTACCCGAAACACTAAACCTCTAAAAACCCTAACCGCAAAACCCCGAACACGAAACCCCGAACCTCGGATCGAGGAACCTCGAAAACCCAGAACCCTAAACGTGACCCGAAATCCTGATCCACGAAACCCCGAACCTCTAAAAACCCTAACCGTGAAACCCCGAACCTCAAAATACTGAAAACCCCGAACCCCAAACGCGAAACCCCAAAACTCTTAACTGCCAACGCGAAACCCCGAACCCCAAAACTATTAACTGCTAACGCGAACCCTGAATATCGAAACTGCGTACCCGAACCGTGAAAAACCCTAACCGCGAAACCCCTATCCACAAAACCCGGAACCTCTAAAAACCCTAACCGCGAAACCCCGAACCCGAAACCCCGAACTGCGAAACCCCGAACCTCGAGACCCCAGAAACCCCGAACCTAGACAACGCCAAACCATTAACCTGAAACCGCGAACCTCGAAAACCCTGAACCCTAAACGTGAAACCTTGGTCCGCGAAACCCCGAACCGTAAACGCGAAACCTCGAACCCGAAACCCCAAACCGTAAACGCAAAACCCCGACCCTTGAAACCCCGAACATCGAAAACATCATAGCCGAAACCCGGAACCTCGTACCCGAAACACCGGAGCTTGAAACCGCGTACCCGAAACACCAAACCTCTAAAAACCCTAACCGCAAAACCCGGAACACGAAACCCCAAACCTCGAAAACCCAGAACCCTAAACGTGAAACCCGAAACCTTGATCCACGAAACCCCGAACCTCTAAAAACCATAACCGTGAAACCCCGAACCTCGAAACACCGAAAACCCCGAACCGCGAAAACATCATAGCCGAAACCGCGAACCTCGAAAATCCCTCACCGCGAAACCCCTCACCGCGAAAACTCGAACCATGAAAAACCTAAACCGCGAAAACCCAAACCATGAAAAACCTAAACTGCGAAACCCCGAACGCAAAACGCCGAGCCTTGAATCCTCGAACCCGAAACCCCTTACCGCAAAAAACCCTAACCGCGACACCCCGAACCCGAAACCCCGAACCTCGAAATGCCGAATCTCGAAAAACCAGAACCCTAAATGAGAAACCCCGAACCTCGAAACCGCATACCTGAAACCCCGAACCTCGAAAACCCCTAACCCGAAACCCCGAACCTCGAAATCCCGAACCTCGAAAACCCCTAACTGCTAACGCGAAACCCCGAAACTCGAAACCGCATAACCGAAACCCCTTACTGCGGAAAACCCTAACAGCGAAACCTTGAACCCGAAACCCCGAACCTCGAAAACCCAGAACCCTAAACGCGAAACCTCGAACCTCGAAACAGCATACCCGATCCGCAAAACCCCGAACCTCAAAACCCCGTAAACGCGAAACCCCGACCCGCGAAACCCCGAAAATCTGAAACGCGAAAACATCATAGCCGAAATCCCGAACCTCGAAAATCCCTCACCGCGAAACCCCAAACCTCAAAACCCCGAACCTCAAAACGCCGAATCTCGAAAACCCAGAACACTAAATGAGAAACCCCGAACCTAGAAACCGCATACCCGAAACCCCGAACCTCAAAAACCCGAACTTCAAAAACCCCGAACCCTAAACGCGAAACCCCGAAAACCCCAAACTTCTAACCCGAATCCCGAAGCTTGAAACCGCGTACCCAAAACACCTAACCTCTAAAAACCCTAATCGCAAAACCCCAAACCTCGAAAACCCACAACCCTAAATGTGAAACCCGAAACCCTAATCCACGAAACGTCAAACCTATAAAAACCCTAACAGCGAAACATCGAACCGTAAACGCGAAACCCGAACCCGAAACCCCGATCCGCGAAACCCCGAACCTCGAAAACCCCGAACCATAAACGCAAAACCCCGAACGCAAAACCTCGACGCTTGGAACCGCGAAAACATCATAGCCGAAACCCCGAACCTCGAAAATCCCTCACCGCGAAACCCCGAACCTCGAAACCCTGAACCTCAAAATGCTGAATCTCGAAAAACCAGAACCCTAAATGAGAAACCCCGAACCTCGAAACCGCATACCCGAAACGCTAAAACATCATAGCCAAAACCCCGAACCTCGAAAATCCCTCACCGCGAAACCCCGAACCGCGAAAACCCGAACCATGAAAAACCTAAACGACGAAAACCCGAACCATGAAAAACCCTGAACCTCAAAAACCCGAACGCAAAACGCCGAGTCTTGAAACCCCGAACCTCGAAAACCCCTAACCTGAAACCCCGAACCTCGAAAGCCCCTAACTGCTAACACGAAACCCCGAACCTCGTAACCGCATAACCAATACCCCTTACCGCGAAAAACCCTAACAGCGATACCCCGAACCCAAAACCCCGAACTTCGAAAACCGTAATCTCTAAAAACCCTAACCGCGAAACCCCGAACTGCGAAACCCCGAACCTCGACAACGCCGAACCCTTAACCCGAAACCGCGAACCACGAAAACACTGAACCCTAAACGCGAAACCTTGATCCGCGAAACCCCGAACCTCGAAACCGCGTAAGCGAAACCCCGAACATCGAAAAACCCTAACCGCGAAACCCCGAACCGTAAACGCAAAACCCAAACCCGAAACCCCGATCCGCGAAACCCCGAACGCAAAACCCCCACCCTTGAAACCCCGAAAGCCCAAACCGCGAAAACATTATAGCCGAAACCCCGAACCTCAAAAATCCCTCATCGTGAAACCTCGAACGCGAAACCCTGAACCGCGACAAACCCTAACTACGAAAACCCGAACCATGAAAAACCTAAACCGCGAAACCCCGAACGCAAAACGCCGACCCTTGAATCCCCGAAACCCCGAACCTCGAAATGCCGAATCTCAAAAACCCAGAACCCTAAATGAGAAACCGCATACTCGAAAGCCGCTAACTGCTAACGCGAAACCCCGAACCTCGAAACCGCATAACCGAAACCCCTTACCGCGAAAAACCCTAACAGCGAAACCCTGAACATGAAACCCCGAACCTCGAAAACCCAGAACCCTAAACGCGAAACCTCGAACCTCGAAATCGCATACCCGAAAACCCGATCCCCAAAACCCTAAACCTCGAAAACCCTGAACCTCGAAAACCCCGAACCGTAAACGCGAAACCCCGACCGGGGAGACCCTGAAACGCGACACCCGGAACCTGAAACCCCGAACGGGGAGACCCTGAACCCGAAACGCGACACCCCGAACCCGAAACCCCGAACCATGACACCCCGAAACCGTAACCCCAAACCCGAAACATCAACGCGAAACCCGAACTGAATAACCCCGAACCCGAAACCCTCAACGCAAAACCATAAACCCCGAACCTGAAAACCCTCAACGCGATCCCCGAAACCCCGATCCCCGAAACGTCAAACACGAAACCCTGAAAACGTGACACCCCGGATATTAAACCCCGAAATGCGAAACCCCGAACCGCGACACCCCGAACCTGAAACCCCGAACCCCTATGCCACAAACACGAAACCCCAAACCCCGAACTCGACCCCGAAATCCCAAACCGCAACACCAAGAACCCGACAGCCCGAACACCGACAGCCCGAACCCGACACACGAAACCCCGATCCCCAAAAGCCTGAACACTAACACCTCGAACCCGACAAACTGAACCGCGAAACATAGAACCCTAAACCCCGAACAGGGAGACCTGGAACCCGAAACCTTGAACCCGAAACCACGAGCGGGAGACCCACGAACCCGAAACCCCAAAAGCGCGACACCCCCCAACCCGAAACCCCGAGCCATGACACCCCCAAAACCCTAACCCCGAACCCGAAACCCTCAATGCGAAACCCGGAAACACCAAACTCGAAAACCCTCAACGCGATCACCGAAACCACGATCCCTAAAGCCCTGAACCCGAACCTTGATCCCCGAAACGTCAAACACGAAACCCTGAAACATGAAACCCCGGACATAAAACCCCGAAACGCGAAACCCCGAACCTGAAACCCCAAACCCCTTATACCACAAACACGACACCCCGACACCCCGACACCCCGAACCCGGAACCTTGAAAACCCGAACATAGAAACCCTGAACTCGGAACCCTCAACGCGATACCCGAAACCCCGAACCCGAAACCCAGAACGACGACACCCTGAACACGAGACCCTGAACCCGAGACCCCGAACTCTAGACCCCAAAAAAGTTGAACCGCTACACCTAGAACTCCACACCCCGAACCGCGAAACCCTGAACCTTGAAAATCCGAACACTAAACCCCACCATCAAAACCCTAAACACGAAACCAAGATCCCCGAACCGAATAACCCCAAACCCGGAACCCGGAACCCGAAAACCTCGAACCCAGAAACCCCGAACAACGAAATCCGGTATCGCGAAACCCCGAATCCGAAACCTTGAACAGCTAAACCCCGTAGGCTGGACCCCCGAACAGCGAAACCCCGAACCGCGACACCCCGAAAAGGACAGCCCGAACCCGAAACCCCAAACCTTGAAAACCCGAACCCCAAACCCTAAACCTTGAAAATCTGAACACTAAACCCGACCATCAAAACCCTGAACCCTAAACAATAAACTCTAAACACGAAACCAAGAGCCCCGAATCGAATAACCCCAACCCGGAACCCTAAAACCCCGAACCCCTAACCATGAACCGCGACACCCCAAACCGTGACACCCGGAACCTCGACACCCCGAACCCAAAACCCCGAACCCCGAAACCCGGAACCTTGAAAACCCGGAACGCGCTCACCCCGAACCGCGACACCCCGAACACACGAACCACGAACCCCCATATCGAAACCCCGAAGCCTGAAACCGCGAACCCGTAGCCCCGAACCCGAAACACCGAACCTGAAACCCCGGATCGCGACAACCCGAAGCCGAAAAAATGAACGTCGAAAACCCTAACATCGAAACCCCGACCTAAAAACCCAAAAACCGAAACCCCGAACAGTGAAACCCCAAACCCGAAACCACGAATAAGCGAAACCCCCATACCCCGAACCCCCAGAACATCGAAGCTACGAACCGCAAAACCCACGAACCCGAGCCGGCGAACCGCGAAACCGACAATTCGAATCCGAAACCATGAACCCATGAGCCCGACAATTCGAATCAGAAACCATGAACCGCGACACCACGAACCCAGAAACCCTAAACCACGAAAACCCGAACATCGAAAACCACGAACCGCGAAACCACGAACCTTGAAACCTGAACCGCATAACCCCGAACCCCGAAACCCAGAACCCTGAACCGCGAAACCCCCGAACCCGCAACCCCTGAACCTGAAACCCCGAACTGTGAAACCCCGAACCCCCAACCCGTAAACCCAAACCCAAAACCCTCAACGCGAACCCTGAAACCCCGATCCCCGAAACCCCAGAACACGCAACTCGGCAGCGACACCCCGAACATGAAACCACGAGCAGACAAAAACCCCGAACCCCGAAACCCTAAATCCGAAACCCCGAACAGCGAAAACTCGAACCCGAGACCCCGAAACCCCGAACTGCGACACCCAGATCCCGACACCCCGAACACCGACAACCCGAACACTGACAGCCCAAACTCGACACCCGAAACCCCGATCCCGACACCCGAAACCCCAAACTCGCAACCCCGAACATGAAACCCCGAACCCGAAACCTGAATCCCCGAAACGCGACACCCCTAACCCCGACACCCCGAACACGAAACCCTGAACCCCGACACCCCGAACCCCGAACCCCAGAAACCCCAGAACCCGAAACCTTGAAAACCCAAACATAGAAACCCCAAAACCCAAACCCTGAACCGCGAAACCTCGACACCCCGAACCCGGAACCTTGAAAACCCGAACATAGAAACCCTGAACCCGGAACCTGAACTCCGAACCGCGACACCTCGAACCCTGACACCCCGAACCCGACACACCGAACCGCAAAACATAGAGCCCGAAACCCCGAAAAGGGAGACCCCGAACCCGAAACCCCGAAACGCGACACCCCGAACCCGAAACCCCGAAACCTCGAAACGCGACACCCCCAACACGAAACCCCGTACCTGAAAACCCTCAACGCGATCACCAAAACCCCGATCCCCGAAACCCTGAACCCGAACCCCGATCCCCGAAACGCGAAACCCCGAACCCCTATACCACAAACACAAAACGCCGGACCCCGACACCCTGAACCCGGAACCTTGAAAACCCGAACATAGAAACCCTGAACCCGGAACCCTCAACACGATACCCGAAACCTCGAAACCCAGAACAACGACAGCCCGAACCCGAGACCCCGAACCCTAGACCCCGAAAACCTGAACCGCGACAACGAGAACCCGACACCCCGAACACTGACACCCCGAACCCGAAACCCCGAACCCCAAAAACCCGAAACCCCGAACCCCAAAAACCCGAACCCTGAACCTTGAAAATCCGAACACTAAACCTGACCATCAAAACCCTGAACCCTAAACACGAAACCAAGAGCCTAAACCCGCACCGGGAACGCCGAACTGCGAAACCCCAAACCCCAAACCCTCAACGCGATCCCCGAAACCCTCAACGGGATCCTCGGAACCCCAAAACGCGACACCTCAAACATGAAACCGCGAACCGGAAACCCTGTACCCCGAACCCGAAACCCCGATCCCGGACACCCCGAACAGCGAAATCCGGTACCGCGAAACCCCGAACCCGAAACCTTGAACAGCTAAACCCCGTACACCGGAACCCCGAACAGCGAAACCCTGAACCGTGAAACCCCAAAACCGAAAACCCAAACAGCGACACTCCGAAAAGGACAGCCCGAACCCGAAACCCGAAAATTTGAACCCCAAATCCCGAACCGCGAAACCCTGAACCTTGAAAATCCGAACACTAAAACCGACCCCCAAGCCACAGGCCCGAATAACCGGAACCGGAACCGCAAAAGCCCGAACCCCTAACCATGAACCGCGACACCCCAAACCGTGACACCCGGAACCTCGACACCCTGAACCCCGAAACCCGGAACCTTGAAAACCCTCAACGCGATCACCAAAACACCGAACCCGAAACCCTGAACCGCGACACCCCGAACACTCGAACCACTAAACCCCATGCACCGAACCCCAGAACCCTGAAATCGCGAACCCATAGCCCCGAACCCGAAACCCCGAATCGCGACACCCAGAACCCGAAAAAATGAACTTTGAAAACCTGAACGCCGAAACCCCGACCCAGAAACCTAAAAACCGAAACCCTTAAAAGCGAAACCAGTACCCGAACCCCCAGAACATCGAAACCGCGAACCGCGAAACCCGAACATGAAACCCCGAACCGCGACATCCAGAAAGCCGACAACCCGAACCCGAAACCCACGAACCCGGGAAAACCCGAACATCGAAACTCGAACCGCGAAACCACTGAACCGCATAACCCTCGAACCCAGAAACCACGAACCCCGAGCCAGTGAAACCCCCAGAACACGAAACCCCAAACTTTGAAACCCCAGAACCCCCAACCCGTAACCCCAGAACCCACAACCCTCAACGCGATCCACGAAACCCCGAACCCGCAACTCAGGCGCGACACCCCAGAACATGAAACCCCGTGCACGAAACCCCGTGCCGAAACACCAAACCGCGAAACCCGAACTTGAAACCCCGAACCCAAGACCCACTTTTCAGAGACCACGAAATCCCGAACCGCGACACCTAGAACCCGACACCCCTGAACACCGACAACCCGAACCCGACACTCGAAACCCCGATCCCGACACTCGCAACCCTGACGCAACACCCTGAACATGAAAACCCAAACCCGAAACCCCTAACCGCGAAACCCTGAACCCGAAACCCTGATCCCCGACACCCCGAACCCAAAACCCAGACCCCGACACCCTGAACCGCGACACCCCTAACCCCGAACACGAAACCCTGTACCCCGACACCCCGAACCCGAAACCTTGAAAACCCGAACGCCGAAACCCCGACCCAGAAACCCAAAAACCGAAACCCCGAACCGTGAAACCCCAAATCCGAAACCCTTAAAAGCGAAACCCCGTACCCCGAACCCCCGAACATCGAAACCGACGAACCGCGAAACCCCGAACCCTGAAACCCCGAACCGCGACATCCAGAAACCGACAACCCGAACCCGAAACCCTGAACCCAGAAAACCCGAACATCGAAACCTGAACCGCGAAACCCTGAACCGTGAAAACCTGAACCGCATAACCCCGAACCCCGAAACCCTGAACCCTGAACCGCGAAACCCCCGAACCTGAAACCCCAAACTTTGAAACCCCGAACCCCCAACCCGTAACCTCGAACCCACAACCCTCAACGCGATCCCCCTATACCACGAACACGAAACCCCCAACCCTGACACCCCGAACCCGGAACCTTGAAAAGCCGAACATAGAAACCCTGAACCGGGAACCTGAACCCCGTACCGCGAAACCCTGTACCGGGAGCCCCGAACCGCGAAACCCCGAACCCGGAGCCCCGAACCGCGAAACCCCGAACCCGCACCCCGAACCGTGAAACCCCGAACCCGTAACCCCGAGCAGCGACACCCCCCAACCCGACACACCGAACCCAGCGAAACACGGAACACTGAGACTATGAACCCGAAACCCCGAACCGAATAACCCCAAACCCAAAACCCTTAACGCGAAACTTCGAAACCATGAACCCCCAAAACCCTCAACGCGATTACAGAAACCCGATCCCTTAAACCCCGAACCCGAAACTCGAACCGCGACACACCGAACCCGAAACCCCACGAACCCACGAAACCCCCCATGTCGAAACCCCGAACCCACGATATCCCAGAACCCAAAGCCCCGGAACTCGAAACCCCCCAACCCCCAACCCCGAACCTCAACACCCCGAACCCGAAACCCTGACTTCAAAAAGCAGAACTGTGCCACCCCGAACTTGAAACCCCGAACAATGAAACTCCGCACACAAATCCCCGTGCCCAGGAACACTGAACCTCAAAACCCCGAACCCGCAACCCGTACACGGAAACCCAGAAACTCGAAACCCCGAACCCAGAACCGCGACACCCAGAACCTCGAACTCGCAACCCCAACCCGGAACCCGAAACTCTGAACCTTGAAAACCCAAACGTTGAAACCTCGTACCGCGAAACCCCGAACCCGAAACCTTGAATAGCTAAACCCCATACCCCGGACCCTCGAACAGCGAAACCGCGAAACCCCGAACCCCGAAAACCGAACCCCAAACCCCAAACCGCGAAACCCTGAACCTTGAAAACCCGAACACTAAACCGTGAACCCCAAACCCAGAACAGCGAAACCCCGTACCCAAAAACCCTAAACCCTAAACACAAAACCAGGAACCCCGAACCCCAAAACCCCGAATCCCAAAACCCAAACTGTGAAACCCCGAACTCGCAACCCTGAACCGGAAACCTCAAACTGCGAAACCCCGAACCCCAAACCCGTAACCCCGAACCCGACACCCTCAACGCGATCCCCGAAACCCCAAGCCCGAAACCCCGAAACACGACACCCTGAACATAAAACCTCGACCCCGAATCCCAGAACCCAAAATCCCGATCCCCGACACCCCGAATCTGAAACCCGAACAGCGAAACCGCGTACCGTGAAACCCCGAACCCGAAAACCTGAACAGCGAAACCCCGTACCCCGTACCCCCAAACATCGAAACCCCGAACTACGAAACCACGAACCGCGACATCTCAAAAAGGACACCGCAAACCTGAAACCCCGAACCCTGGAAACCCGAACCCTAAACCCCGAACCCCAAAAACCTTAAACCCCGAACTGCGAAACCCCGAACCTTGAAAACCCGAACACTAAACCCCCATGCCGAAACCCGGAACCCTGATATCCCGAACCTGAAGCCAAGAACCCGAAACCCCCAACCCAACACCCCGAACCCAAAACCCCGAACCCGAATCCCCGAACCCGTAACCCCGAACCTCGACACCCTGAACCCGAAACCCTGAACTCGAAAACCCGAACCGTGCCACCCCGAACAACGAAACTTCTCACCCGAATCCCCGTGCCCGGAAACCCCGAACCTCAAAACCTCGAACTCGCAACCCGTACCCAGAAACCCAGAACCTCGAAACCCCGAACCCCAACCCGGAACCTGTAACCCCGAACCCGAAACCCTGAACCTTGAAAATCCAAACGTCGAAACCCCGAACGGCATAACCCCGAAACCGAAAACCCGAACGTCGAAACCCCGAACCGCGACACCCCCAACCCGTAACCCTGAACTCCGAAACCCCGAACCCGAAACCCTGAACCGCTACACCCACAACCCAAAACCCGTGACCGCGAACCCGAGACCCTGAACACTAGACCCCGAAAACCTGAACCGCGACACCTAGAACCCGACAACCCGAACACCGACACCCCGAAATTGTGACCCGAAACCCCGAACCACGACACCCTGAACACAGAAAACCCGAACACGACACCCCGAACCCGAAACCCCGAACCCGAAACCCCGAACCGAGACACCCCAAACCCGAAACCCCCGACCCGCATAACCCCGAACCCGAAACCCTAAAACCGAAACCCCTAAAACCCGAACAGCGAAACCCGAAACCCGAAACCCGAAACAGCGAAACCCCGGACCCGATACCCCGAACGGCATAACCCTGAACACGAAAACCCGAACGTCGAAACCCCGAACTGCGACACCCCAAACCCGTAACCCTGAACCCCGAAACCCCGAACCCGAAACCCTGAACCGCTACACCCACAAACTGAAACCCGTAACTGCGAACCCGACACCCCGAACCCGTGACCCGAAACCCCGAACCGCGACACCCTGAACACAGAAAACCCGAACACGACACCCCGAGCCCGAAACACGAAACCCAAAACCCCGAACCCGAAAACCGAACCGAGACACCCCGAACTCCAAACCCCGAACCGCATAACCCCAAACCCGAAACCCCAACCCAGAAACCATGAAACCGAAACCCCGAAAACCCGAACAGCGAAACCCCAAACAGCGAAACACCGGACCCGCAACCCTGAAATAGAAACCCTGAACTGCAAAACCCCGAACCCCAAACCCGAAACCCCGAGCCCGGAACCCCGAAACACGACACCCCGACCATGAAACCTCGACCACGAAACCCCGAACCCGAAACCCAATCCCCGGCACCCCGAACCGGAAACCCGAACAGCGAAACCGCGTACCGCGAAACCCCAAACCCGAAACCCTGAACAGCGAAACCCTGTACCCCGGACCCCCGAACATCGAAACCCCGAACCGTGAAAACCCGAAATCGTAACACCGAACCGCGAGACCCCGAAAAGAACACCCCAAACCCGAAACCCCGAACCCCAAAAACCCGAACCCCAAACCCCGAACCGCAAAACCTCGAACCTTGAAAACCCGAACATCGAAACCCTGAACCCGAAACACGAAACCAGGAACCCCAAATCACATAACCCCGTACACGGAACCCCAAACCGCGAAACCCCGAACCCCGACACCCCAAACCCGTAACCCCGAACCCGACACACCGAGCCGCGAAACACAACACCCGAAACCCGAAACCCCGAACAAGGAGACCTAGAAACCCTGAAACGTGACACCCCGAAACCGTAACCCCGTACCCGAAACATCGAACCGCGAAACACAAAACACAAAACCCTCAACGCGAAACTCGAAACCCCGAACACCAAAACCCTCAACGCGGTCACCGAAACCCGATCCCCGAAACCCCGAACCGCGACACCCCGAACCCGAAACCCCTGAACCAGACAACCCGAACACCGACAACCCAAACCCGACACTCGAAACCCCCGATCCCAGACACACGAAACCCCCAAACTCGAAACCCCAGACGCAACACCCCAAACATGAAACCCCAAACCCGAAACCCCAAACCCCGAAACCACGAACAACGAAACCACGAACCCGAAACCCTGATCCCCAGACACCCCAGAACCCGAAACCCGGCACCCCAGAGCACCCCTGAACCGCGACACCCCTAACCCTGACACCCCAAACACGAAACCCTGAACCTCGACACCCCGAACCCCGAAACAGTGAACCCGAAACCTTGAAAACCCGATCATAGAAACCTCGAACCTGAAACCCTGAACCCGAAACCTTGAAAACCCGATCATAGAAACCCCGAACCTGAAACCCGAACCCCGAACCATGACACCCCGAAACCGTAACCCCGAACCCGAAACATCAACGCGAAACCCGAACTGAATAACCCCGAACCCGTAACCCTCAACGCAAAACCATAAACCCCGAACCTGAAAACCCTCAACGCGATCACTGAAACCCCGATCCCCGAAACCTCGAACCCCGATCCCCTAAACGTCGAACACGGAACCCTGAACCGCGACACCCCGAACCCCTATACCACAAACATGAAACCCCGAACCCCGACACCCCGAACCCGGAACCTTGAAAACCCGAACATAGAAATACTGAACCGGGAACCTGAACCCCGAACCGCGACACCCCGAACCTGGAACCTTAAAACCCGAACATAGAAATCCTGAACCTCGAACCGCGACACCCCGAACACGGGCCCTGCAAAGCGAACCCCGAAACGTGAAACCCCGAACCCGCGCCCCGAACCGCGAAACCCCGAACCCCGACACCCTGAACCCGTAACCCCGAACAGCGACACCCCGAACCCGACACACCGAAACGTGAAACACAGAACTTGAGACCATGAACCCGAAAACCCGAATCGAATAACCCCGAACCTGAAACCCTCAACGCGGAACTAGAAACCCCGAACCCCAAAACCCTCAACGCGATCACGGAAACCCGATCCCCGAAACCCCGAACCCGAAACCTGAACCGCGACACCCCGAACCCGAAAACCCTGAACCACGAAAACCCATGCCGAAACCCCGAACCCTGATATCCCGAACCCAAAGCGTACCCGGAAACACAGAACCGTGCCACCCCGAACAACAAAACTCAAAACCTCGAACCGTGCCACCCAGAACCTGAAACCCCGAACAACAAAACTTCGCACCCGAATCCCCATGCCCGTGAACCCCGAACATCAAAACCCCGAACCCGCAACCCGTACCCGGAAACCCCGAACCCGCAAACCGTACCCGGAAACACAGAACCATGAAACTCCGAACCCCAACCCGGAACCCTGAACCCTGAAAACCCAAATGTCGAAACCCCGAACAACGAAACCCCGTACCACGAAACCCCGTACCACGAAACCCCGTACCTGAAACCTTGAACAGCTAAACCCCGTACCCTGGACCCTCGAACAGCGAAACCGCGAAACCCCGAACCCGAAAACCTGAACCCCAAACCCCCAACCGCGAAACCCTGAACCTTGAAAACCCGAACACTAAACCCGACCATCAAAACCCTAAACACGAAACCAAGAACCCAGAACCGAATAACCCCGAACCCCGAAACCCCGAATCCCGAAACCCAAACGGCGAAACCCCAAACCCCAAACCCGTAACCCCGAACCCGACACCCTTAACGCGATCCCCGAAACCTCGAGCCCGAAACCCCAAAACACGACACCCCGAACATAAAACCTCGACCTCGAAACCCTGAACCCGAAATCCCGATCCCCGACACCCCAAACCTGAAACCCGAATAGTGAAACCTCGTACCGCGAAACCCCGAAACCGAAAACTTGAACAGCGAAACCTTGTACCCTGGACCCCCGAAAATCGAAACCTCGAACCGCGATACCCCGAAACGCGACACCCCGAACCGCGACACCTCGAAAAGGACACCCCAAACCCGAACCCTAAACCCTGAACCCCGAAAACCAGAACCCTAAACCCCGAACTGTGAAACCCTGAACCTTGAAAAACCGAACACTAAACCCCCATGCCGAAACCCGGAACCCTGATATCCCGAACCCGAAGCCCAGAACCTGAAACCCCCGAACTCGAAACCCCCAACCCGACACCCCGAACCCGAATCCCCGAACTCGAATCCCCGAAACCGAAACCCTGAACCTCGACACCCCAAACCCGAAACCCTGACGAAACCCCGAACCGCGACACCCCAAACCCCGAACCCCAAAACCCGAACCGCGAAACCCTAAACCTTGAAAACCCCGAACACTAAACCCGAACATAGAAACCCTGAACCCTAAACAAGAAACCAGGAATCCCGAACCGCATAGCCCAGAACCCGTAACCCACGACCCCGACCCCGTAACCCGAAACCCCGAACCCCGTAACCAGAAACCCCGCACCCAAAACCCTGAACCTTGAAAACCCGAACATCGAAACCCTGAACCCGAAACACAAAACCAGGAACCCCGAAACCCCGAAACCTGTACCGCGAAACCCCGAACCCGCAACCCTGAACCGGAAACCCCGAACAGCGTAACCCCAACCCAGAAACCCAGAAACCCTGATACCGAAACCCCGAACCCCGAAAACCCGAACAGAGAAACCCCGAACCACGAAACCCCGAACCTGAAACCCCGAGCAGCAAAACTCCAGACCCAAATCCCAATGCACAGGACCCTAGACCCCAAACTCGAAACCATGAACCCCCGAACCACGAAACCGACATGCCGAAACCCCAAACCTTGAAACCTTGAACCCGAAGCCCCGAACCCGAAACCCCAACCGTGACACCCCAAACCCGAAAACCCGAACCGCGACACCCCGAACCTTGAAAACCCGAACACGATACCCCGAACCGCGACATCCAGAACCCGAAAACACGAACCTGAAAACCCGTACCCAAACACCCAGAACCTCGAAACCCCGAACCCCAACCCGGAACCTGAAACCCCGAACCCGAAAACCTGAACCTTGAAAACCCGAAAGTCAAAACCCGAACCCGAAACCCAGAACCCGAAAACCCGAACCGTGAGGCACCGAACTCAGCACCCGAACCACGACACCCCGATCACGCGACACCCCGAGACCCGCAACCCTCAACGCGATACCCGAAACCCCAAAGCTGGGAGACCACGAAGGCGACATACCCAACCCGAAACCACGAGCAGCGACACCACGAACCCCCAAAACCCGAACCGCGAAACCCTAAACCTTGAAAACCCAAACACTAAACCCAAACCATGAACCCTAAACACGAAACCAGGAGCCCCTTCATAGCCCCGAACTCGAAACCCCGAACCATGACCCCGGAACCGCGACACCCCGAAACCCGGAACCTTAAAAACCCGAGCATAGAAACCCCGATCCCGAAACCTGGAACGTTGAAAAACCTCAACGCGATCATCGAAACCCCGATCCTCGAAACCCCGAACCTGAAAACCCGAACGTCGAAACCCCGACCCCGAAACCCCGAACCCCGAAAACCCGAATAGAGAAACCCCGAACCACGAAACCCCGAACCCGAAACCCTGAGCAGCGAAACTCTGGACCTCAAACCCCGTACGCCGGACCCCGAACCCCGAAACCCCCATGCCTGAAACCTCGAACCCGAAACCCCGAACCCGAAAACCCGAACCGCGACACCCCGAACCTTGAAAACCCGAACCCGATACCCCCGAAACCGCGACACCCGGGAACCCGAAAACACTGAGCGAAAACCCGTACCCGAATACCCAGAACCTCGAAACCCCGAACCCCAACCCGGAACCTGAAACCCCGAACTCGAAAACCTGAACCTTGAAAACCTGAACGTCGAAACCCGAACCCGAAACCCAGAACACGAAACCCCGAACAGGTGAGGCCACCGAACTCGGCACCCGAACCACGACACCCCGATCACGCGACACCCCGAACCCGCAACCCTCAACGCGATACCCGAAACCCCCAAAGCGGGAGACCACGAAAGGCGACATACCCAATCCGAAACCCCGAACGCGACACCCCGAACCCCAAAACCCGAACCGCGAAACCCTAAACCTTGAAAACCCAAACACTAAACCCAAACCATGAACCCTAAACACGAAACCAGGAGCCCCCGCATAGCCCCGAACCTGAAACCCCGAAACCCCGAACCATGACCCCGGAACCGCGACACCCCGAACCCCGAAACCCGGAACCTTGAAAACCCGAACATAGAAACCCCGATCCCGAAACCTGGAACGTTGAAAAACCTCAACGCGATCATCGAAACCCCGATCCTCGAAACCCCGAACCCGAAAACCCGAACGTCGAAACCCCGACCCCGAAACCCTGAAACCGAAACCCCGAACCCCGAAAACCTGAACAGAGAAACCCCGAACCCCGAACCCGAAACCCTGAGCAGCGAAACTCAGGACCTCAAACCCCGTACGCCGGACCCCGAACCCCGAAACCCCCATGCCTGAAACCCCGAACCCGAAACCCCAACTGTGACACCCCGAACAGCGACACCCCGAACCTTGAAAACCCGAACCCGATACCCCGAACCGCGACACCCAGAACCCGAAAACACGAACCTGAAAACCCGTACCCGAACACCTAGAACCCGAAAACACGAACCTGAAAACCCGAACCCCAACCTGAAACCTAAATAGCAAAACCCCGTACCACGAAACTCTTAACAGCAAAACCCCATACCCAGGACCCCCTAACATCGAAACCCCAATCCCCGAAACAACGAACCGCGACACCCCGAACCCGAAACCCCGATCCCCAAAACCACAATCCCCAGACACCCACGAACCCGAGCACCCCGAACCCGAAACCCACGACCCGTAACCCGAAACCCCAAACCGCGACACCCGAACCCGAAAACCCGAAAACCCGAACCGCGACACCCGAACCACGAAAAGCCCGAACCCACAAAACTTCGAGCGCGACACCCCGAACCCGAAACCATGAGCAGAAACCACTGAATCCGAGCAGCAAAACCCGAACCCGAAACCATGAACCGCGAAACTCCGTACCCCGTACCCCGAACATCGAAACCCCGAACCGCGAAACCCCAAACCTGAAACCCCAAACCGCGACACCCTGAAACCGACACCCCGGACCCGAAACCATAAACCGCGACACCCCGAACCCGAAACCCCAAACCCCCAAACCCCGAACCGCGAAACCCTGAACCTTAAAAACCCGAACACTAAACCCGAACATCGATACCCTGAATCCTAAACACAAAACCAGGAGCCCCGAACCGCATAACCCCGAACCCGGAACCCCAAAACCCCGAACCATGAACCCGGAACCGCGACACCCCGAACCCCGAAACCCTGAACCCGAAACCCGGAACCTTGAAAACCTGAACGTAGAAACCCCGATCCCAAAACCTGGAACATTGAAAACCCTCAACACGATAATCGAAACCCCGATCCCCGAAAACCCGAACCCGAAAACCCGAACGTCGAAACCCCGACCCCGAAACCCCGAACCGCATAACCCCAGGCCACGAAACCACAGAGCCGAAAGCCCCGAACCGCATAACCCCGACCCCGAACCCCAACAACCTGAACCCGAAACCATGAACCCCCGAACCATGAAACCCCCATGCCGAAACCCCAAACCCTGAAACCCCAAACCGCGACACCCCGAACCGCGAAACCCTAAACCTTGAAAACCCGAACACTAAACCCGAACATAGAAACCCTGAACCCTAAACAAGAAACCAGGAATCCCGAACCGCATAGCCTAGAACCCGTAACCCAAGACCCCGACCCCGTAACCCGAAACCCCGAACCCCTTAACCAGAAACCCCGCACCCAAAACCCTGAACCTTGAAAACCCGAACATCGAAACCCTGAACCCAAAACACAAAACCAGGAACCGCGAAACCCCGAAACCCGAACCGCGAAACCCCGAACCCGTAACCCTGAACCGAAATCACGAACAGCGAAACCCCGACCCCGAAACCTAGAAACCCAGAAACCGAAACCCCGAACCCCGAAAACCCTAACAGAGAAACCTGAACCACGAAACCACAAACCCAAAACCCCGAGCAGCGAAACTCCGGACCCGAAACCCCGTACGCCGGACCCTGAACCCCGAAACCACGAACCGCGACACCCCGAACCCGAAACCATGAATCCCCAAACCACGAAACCACCATGCCGAAACCCCAAACCCTGAAACCCCGAACCCGAAGCCCTGAACCCGAAACCCGGAACCCGAAAACCCGAACCCGAAACCCCGAACCCGAAAACCCGAACCGCGACACCCCAAACACTGAAAACCCGAACCCGACATCCAGAACCCGAAAACACGAACCTCAAAAACCGTACCCGGACACCTAGAACCTCGAAACCCCGAACCCCAACCCGGAACCTGAAACCCCGGAACGAAAACCTGAACCTTGAAAACCCGAACGTCGAAACTTGAACCCGAAACCCCGAACCATGAGACACCGAACCCGACACCCCGAACCATGACACCTTGATACGCGACACCCCGAACCCGCAACCCTCAACGCGATACCCGAAACCGGGAGACCCTGAAAGGCGATATACCCAACCCGAAACCTCGAACACGACACCCCGAACCTGAAACCTCGAACCGCAACACCCCGAACCACGAACCCCAAAACCCGAACCGCGTAACCCTAAACCTGAAAAACCCGAACATCGAAACCCTGAACCATAAACAAGAAACCAGGAATCCCGAACCGCATAGCCCTGAACCCCAAACCCACGACCCCGACCCCGTAACCCGAAACCCCGTAACCAGAAACCCTGCACCCAAAACTCTGAACCTTGAAAACCCGAACATCTAACCTCTAAAAACCCTAATCGCAAAACCCCGAACCTCGAAAACCCAGAACCCTAAACGTGAAACCCGAAACCCTAATCCACGAAACCCCAAACCTCTAAAAACCCTAACAGTGAAACCCCGAATTGTAAACGCGAAACCCGAACCCGAAACCCCGATCCGCAAAACCCCGAACCTCGAAAACCCCGAACCGTAAACGCGAAACCCCGAACGCAAAACCCCGACGCTTGAAACCCCGAAACCCCGAACCGCGAAAACATCATAGCCGAAACCCCGAACCTCGAAAATCCCTCACCTCGAAACCCCGAACCTCAAAATGCTGAATCTCGAAAAACCAGAACCCTAAATGAGAAAACCCGAACCTCGAAACCGCATACCCGAAACCCCGAACCGCGAAAACATCATAGCCGAAACCCCGAACCTCCAAAATCCCTCACCGCGAAACCCCGAACCGCGAAAACCCGAACCATGAAAAACCCTAAACCGCGAAAACCCAAAGCGCAAAAGCGCCGAGCCTTGAAACCCCGAACCTCGAAAACCCCTAACATCGAAACCCCGAACCTCGAAAAGCCCCTAGCGCTAACGCGAAACCCCGAACCTCGAAACCGCATAACCAAAACCCCTTACCGTGAAAAACCCTAACAGCGATACCCCGAACCCAAAACCCCGAACTTCGAAAACCCAGAACCCTATACGCGAAACCTCGAACCTCGAAACCGCATACCCAAAAACCCGATCCGCGAAACCCTGAACCTCGAAAACCCCGAACCTCGAAAACCTCGAACCTTGAAACCGCATACCCGAAAACCCGATCCGCGAAACCCTGAACCTCGAAAACCCCGAACCCGAAACCCCGAACCTCGAAAAACCTTGAGCGTAAACGCGAAAACCCCGAAAACCCCCAAACCCGAAACCCCGAAAACCCCCAAACCGGGAAAACCCCCAAACCCGAAACCCCGAAGCCGAAACCCCGAACCTGAAACCCCGAACCTCGAAAACCCAGAACCCTAAACACGAAACCTCAAACATCGAAATCGCATACTCGAAAACTGATCCGCGAAAGCCAGTGAACCTCGAAAACCCCGAACCCCCGAACCCCGAAACCTTGATCCACGAAACCCCAAACCTCTAAAAACCTTAACCGCGAAACCCCGAACCGTAAACGTGAAACCCGAACCCGAAACCCCGATCCGCGAAACCGCGAACCTCGAAAACCCCGAACCCAAAACCCCTCGAACCGTAAACGCGAAACCTCGAACCCGAAACCCCGATCCGCGAAACCCCGAACCTCGAAAACCCCGAACCGTAAAGCGCGAAACCCCGAACGCAAAACCCCGACCCTTGAAACCCCGAAACCCCGAACCGCGAAAACATCATAGCCAAAACCCCGAACCACGAAAATCCCTCACCGTGAAACCCCGAACCGCGAAAACTCGAACCATGAAAAACCTGAACCGCGAAAACCCGAACCATGAAAAACCTCAACGCGAAACCCCGAACACATAACGCCGAGCCTTGAATCCCCGAACCCGAAACCCCTTACCGCAAAAAACCCTAACCGCGACACCCAAAACCCGAAACCCCGAACCTCGAAAACCCAGAACCCTAAACACGAAACCTCAAACATCGAAATCGCATACTCGAAAACCTGATCCGCGAAACCGTGAACCTCGAAAACCCCGAACCCCGAACCCCGAAACCTTGATCCACGAAACCCCAAACCTCTAAAAACCTTAACCGCGAAACCCCGAACCGTAAACGTGAAACCCGAACCCGAAACCCCGATCCGCGAAACCGCGAACCTCGAAAACCCCGAACCCAAAACCCTGAACCGTAAACGCGAAACCTCGAACCCGAAACCCCGATCCGCGAAACCCTGAACCGTAAACGCGAAACCCCGAACGCAAAACCCCGACCCTTGAAACCCCGAAACCCCGAACCGCGAAAACATCATAGCCAAAACCCCGAACCACGAAAATCCCTCACCGTGAAACCCCGAACCGCGAAAACTCGAACCATGAAAAACCTGAACCGCGAAAACCCGAACCATGAAAAACCTCAACCGTGAAACCCCGAACACAAAACGCCGAGCCTTGAATCCCCGAACCCGAAACCCCTTACCGCAAAAAACCCTAACCGCGACACCCAAAACCCGAAACCCCGAACCTCAAAATGCCGAATCTCGAAAAACCAGAACCCTAAATGAGAAACCCCGAACCTCGAAACTGCATACCTGAAACCTCTAACCTTGAAAACCCCTAACCCGAAACCCCGAACCTCGAAATCCTGAACCTCGAAAACACCTAACTGCTAACGCAAAACCCCGAACGCAAAACCCCGACCCGTGAAACCCCGAAACCCTGAACCGCGAAAATATCATAGCCGAAATCCCGAACCTCGAAAATCCCTCACCGCGAAACCCCGAACCTCAAAACGCCGAATCTCGAAAACCCAGAACACTAAATGAGAAACCCCGAACCTCGAAACCGCATACCCGAAACCCTGAACCTTGAAAACCCGTAACTGGTAACGCGAAACCCTGAACCTTGAAAACCCCTAACTGGTAACGCGAAACCCCTTACCGTGAAAAACCCTAACAGCGATACCCCGAACCCGAAACCCCGAACCTCGAAAAACCAGAACCCTAAACGCGAAACCTCGAACCTCGAAACCGCATACCTGAAAACCCGATCCACGAAACCCTGAACCTCGAAAACCCCAAACCCGAAACCCCGAACCTCGAAAACCCCGAACCCGAAACCTCGAACCTCGAAAACCCCGAACCCTAAACGCGAAACCCAGAAAACCCTAAACTTCTAACCCAAAACCCTGAAGATTGAAACCGCATACCCGAAACACTAAACCTCTAAAAACCCTAACCGCAAAACCCCGAACACGAAACCCCGAACCTCGGATCGAGGAACCTCGAAAACCCAGAACCCTAAACATGACCTGAAATCCTGATCCACGAAACCCCGAACCTCTAAAAACCCTAACCGTGAAACCCCGAACCTCAAAATACTGAAAACCCCGAACCCCAAACGCGAAACCCCAAAACTCTTAACTGCCAACGCGAAACCCCGAACCCCAAAACTATTAACTGCTAACGCGAACCCTGAATATCGAAACTGCGTACCCGAACCGTGAAAAACCCTAACCGCGAAACCCCTATCCACAAAACCCGGAACCTCTAAAAACCCTAACCGCGAAACCCCGAACCCGAAACCCCGAACTGCGAAACCCCGAACCTCGAGACCCCAGAAACCCCGAACCTAGACAACGCCAAACCATTAACCTGAAACCGCGAACCTCGAAAACCCTGAACCCTAAACGTGGAACCTTGGTCCGCGAAACCCCGAACCGTAAACACGAAACCTCGAACCCAAAACCCCAAACCGTAAACGCAAAACCCCGACCCTTGAAACCCCGAACATCGAAAACATCATAGCCGAAACCCGGAACCTCGTACCCGAAACACCGGAGCTTGAAACCGCGTACCCGAAACACCAAACCTCTAAAAACCCTAACCGCAAAACCCGGAACACGAAACCCCAAACCTCGAAAACCCAGAACCCTAAACGTGAAACCCGAAACCTTGATCCACGAAACCCCGAACCTCTAAAAACCATAACCGTGAAACCCCGAACCTCGAAACACCGAAAACCCCGAACCGCGAAAACATCATAGCCGAAACCGCGAACCTCGAAAATCCCTCACCGCGAAACCCCTCACCGCGAAAACTCGAACCATGAAAAACCTAAACCGCGAAAACCCAAACCATGAAAAACCTAAACTGCGAAACCCCGAACGCAAAACGCCGAGCCTTGAATCCTCGAACCCGAAACCCCTTACCGCAAAAAACCCTAACCGCGACACCCCGAACCCGAAACCCCGAACCTCGAAATGCCGAATCTCGAAAAACCAGAACCCTAAATGAGAAACCCCGAACCTCGAAACCGCATACCTGAAACCCCGAACCTCGAAAACCCCTAACCCGAAACCCCGAACCTCGAAATCCCGAACCTCAAAAACCCCTAACTGCTAACGCGAAACCCCGAAACTCGAAACCGCATAACCGAAACCCCTTACTGCGGAAAACCCTAACAGCGAAACCTTGAACCCGAAACCCCGAACCTCGAAAACCCAGAACCCTAAACGCGAAACCTCGAACCTCGAAACAGCATACCCGATCCGCAAAACCCCGAACCTCAAAACCCCGTAAACGCGAAACCCCGACCCGCGAAACCCCGAAAATCTGAAACGCGAAAACATCATTGCCGAAATCCCGAACCTCGAAAATTCCTCACCGCGAAACCCCAAACCTCAAAACCCCGAACCTCAAAACGCCAAATCTCGAAAACCCAGAACACTAAATGAGAAACCCCGAACCTAGAAACCGCATACCCGAAACCCCGAACCTCAAAAACCCGAACTTCAAAAACCCCGAACCCTAAACGCGAAACCCCGAAAACCCCAAACTTCTAACCCGAATCCCGAAGCTTGAAACCGCGTACCCAAAACACCTAACCTCTAAAAACCCTAATCGCAAAACCCCAAACCTCGAAAACCCACAACCCTAAATGTGAAACCCGAAACCCTAATCCACGAAACGTCAAACCCTGTAAAAACCCTAACAGATGAAACATCGAACCGTAAACGCGAAACCCGAACCCGAAACCCCGATCCGCGAAACCCCGAACCTCGAAAACCCCGAACCATAAACGCAAAACCCCGAACGCAAAACCTCGACGCTTGGAACCGCGAAAACATCATAGCCGAAACCCCGAACCTCGAAAATCCCTCACCGCGAAACCCCGAACCTCGAAACCCTGAACCTCAAAATGCTGAATCTCGAAAAACCAGAACCCTAAATGAGAAACCCCGAACCTCGAAACCGCATACCCGAAACGCTAAAACATCATAGCCGAAACCCCGAACCTCGAAAATCCCTCACCGCGAAACCCCGAACCGCGAAAACCCGAACCATGAAAAACCTAAACGACGAAAACCCGAACCATGAAAAACCCTGAACCTCAAAAACCCGAACGCAAAACGCCGAGTCTTGAAACCCCGAACCTCGAAAACCCCTAACCTGAAACCCCGAACCTCGAAAGCCCCTAACTGCTAACGCGAAACCCCGAACCTCGTAACCGCATAACCAATACCCCTTACCGCGAAAAACCCTAACAGCGATACCCCGAACCCAAAACCCCGAACTTCGAAAACCGTAATCTCTAAAAACCCTAACCGCGAAACCCCGAACTGCGAAACCCCGAACCTCGACAACGCCGAACCCTTAACCCGAAACCGCGAACCACGAAAACGCTGAACCCTAAACGCGAAACCTTGATCCGCGAAACCCCGAACCTCGAAACCGCGTAAGCGAAACCCCGAACATCGAAAAACCCTAACCGCGAAACCCCGAACCGTAAACGCGAAACCCAAAACCCGAAACCCCGATCCGCGAAACCCCGAACGCAAAACCCCCACCCTTGAAACCCCGAAAGCCCAAACCGCGAAAACATTATAGCCGAAACCCCGAACCTCGAAAATCCCTCACCGTGAAACCTCGAACGCGAAACCCTGAACCGCGACAAACCCTAACTGCGAAAACCCGAACCATGAAAAACCTAAACCGCGAAACCCCAAACGCAAAACGCCGATCCTTGAATCCCCGAAACCCCGAACCTCGAAATGCCGAATCTCAAAAACCCAGAACCCTAAATGAGAAACCGCATACTCGAAAACCGCTAACTGCTAACGCGAAACCCCGAACCTCGAAACCGCATAACCGAAACCCCTTACCGCGAAAAACCCTAACAGCGAAACCCTGAACATGAAACCCCGAACCTCGAAAACCCAGAACCCTAAACGCGAAACCTCGAACCTCGAAATCGCATACCCGAAAACCCGATCCCCAAAACCCTAAACCTCGAAAACCCTAAACCTCGAAAACCCCGAACCGTAAACGCGAAACCCTGACCCTTGAAACCCCGAAACCACGAACAGCGAAAACATCATAGCCAAAACCCCGAACCTCGAAAATCCCTCAACGCGAAACCCTGAACCTCGAAACCCCGAACCTCGAAACGCCGAATCTCGAAAACCCAGAACAGTAAATGTGAAACCCCGAACCTCGTAACTGCATACCTGAAACCCCGAACCTCAAAAACCCCTAACCCGAAACCCCGAACCTCGAAAACCCCTAACAACTAACGCGAAACCCCGAATCTCGAAATCGCATACCCGAAACCCCGAACCTTGAAAACCCCTAACTCGAAACTAGCAACCTCGAAACCACATAACCGAAACCCCTTACCGCGAAAAACCCTAACAGCGAAACCCTGAACCTGAAACCCCGAACCTCGAAAACCCAGAACCCTAAACGCGAAACCTCGAACCTCGAAACCGCATACCCGAAAACCCGATCCCCAAAACCCTGAACCTCGAAAACCCCGAACCGTAAACGCGAAACCCCGACCCTTGAAACCCCGAAACCACGAACCGCGAAAACATCATAGCCAAAACCCCGAACCTCGAAAATCCATCATCGCGAAACCCTGAGCCTCGAAACCCCGAACCTCAAAACGCCGAATCTCGAAAACCCAGAACAGTAAATGTGAAACCCCGAACCTCGTAACCTCATACCTGAAACCCCGAACCTCAAAAACCCCTAACCCGAAACCCCGAACCTCGAAAACCCCTAATAGCTAACGCGATACCCCGAACCCGAAACCCCGAACCTTGAAAACCCAGAACCCTAAATGTAAAACCTCGAACCTCGAAACCGCATACCCGAAAACCCGATCCGCAAAACCCTGAACCTCGAAAACCTTGAACCGTAAAACCCTGACCCGTGAAACCCCAAAACCCTGAACCGCGAAAACATCATAGCCGAAACTCCGAACCTCGAAAATCCCTCACCGCGAAACCCCGAACCTCAAAACGCCGAATCTCGAAAACCCAGAACACTAAAGGAGAAACCCCGAACCTCGAAACCGCATACCCGAAACCCTAAACCTCGAACACCCCTAACCTGAAACCCCGAACCTCAAAAACCCCTAACTGCTAACGCGAAACCCGGAACCTCGAAACCGCATAACCAAAACCCCTTACCGCGAAAAACCCTAACAGCGATACCCCGAACCCAAAACCCCGAACCTCGAAAACCCAGATCCCTAAATGTGAAACCCGATCCGCGAAACCGCATACTCGAAAACCCGATCCGCGAAAACCCCGAACCCGAAACCCCGAACCTCGAAACCGCATAACCGAAACCCCTTACTGCGAAAAACCCTAACAGCGAAACCCCGAAACTCGAAACCCCGAACCTCGAATACCCAGAACCCTAAACGCGAAACCTCGAAACCGCATACCCGAAAACCCGATCCGCAAAACCCTGAACCTTGAAAACCCCGAACCTCGAAAATCCCGAACCGTAAATGCAAAACCCCAAACGCAAAACCCCGACCCTTGAAACCACGAAATCGCGAACCGCGAAAACATCATAGCCGAAACCCCGAACCTCGAAAATCCCTCACCGCGAAACCCCGAACCTCGAAACCCTGAACCTCAAAACGCCGAATCTCGAAAACCGAGTACACTAAATGAGAAACCCTGAACTTCGAAACCGCATACCCGAAACCCCGAACCTCGAAAACCCCTAACTGCTAACGCGAAACCCCGAACCTCGAAACCGCATAACCGAAACCCCTTACCGCGAAAGACCCTAACACCGATACCACGAACCCGAAACCCCGAACCTCGAAAACCCAAAACCCTAAACGCGAAACCTCGAACCTCGAAACCGCATACCCGAAAACCCGATTCGCGAAACCGTGAACCTCAAAAACCCAAAACCCAAAACCCCACACCTCGAAAACCCCGAACCCTAAACGCGAAACCCCGAAAACCCCAAACTTCTAACCCGAAACCCCGGAGCTTGAAACCGCGTACCCGAAACACCAAACCTCTAAAAACCCTAACCGCAAAACCCCGAACCTCGAAAACCCAGAACCCTAAACGTGAAACCCGAAACCTTGATCCACGAAACCCCGAACCTCTAAAAACCATAACCGTGAAACCCCGAACCTCGAAACACCGAAAACCCCGAACCCCAAACGCGAAACCCCAAAACTCTTAACTGCCAACGCGAAACCCCGAACCCCAAAACTATTAACTGCTAACGCGAACCCCTAATCTCGAAACTGCGTACCCGAACCGTGAAAAACCCTAACTGTGCAACCCCTATCCACGAAACCCGGAACCTCTAAAAACCCTAACCGCGAAACCCTGAACTGCGAAACCCCGAACCTCGACAACGCCGAAGCCTTAACCCGAAACCGCGAAACTCAAAAACCCTGAACCTTAAACACGAAACCGTGATCCGCGAAACCCCGAACCTCGAAAACCCCGATCCGCGAAACCCCGAACCCCGAATACCCAGAACCGTAAACGCGAAACCCCGAACGCAAAACCCCGACCCTTGAAACCCCGAAACCCCGAACCGCGAAAACATCATAGCCAAAACCCCGAACCACGAAAATCCCTCACCGCGAAACCCCGAACTGCGAAAACCCGAAAAGAAAACCTCTAACCTTGAAAACCCCAAACCCGAAACACCGAACCACGAAAATCCCTCACCGCGAAACCCCGAATTGCGAAAACCCGAAAAAGAAAACCCCAAACCTCGAAACCGCATAACCAAAACCCCTTACCGCGAAAAACCCTAACAGCGATACCCCGAACCCAAAACCCCGAACCTCGAAAACCCAGAACCCTAAACACGAAACCTCGAACCTCGAAACCACATACCCGAAAACCCGATCCGCGAAACCCTGAACCTCGAAAACCCCGAACTCGAAACCCCGAACCTCAAAAACCCCGAACCCTAAACGCGAAACCCCGAAAACCCCAAACTTCTAACCCGAAACCCCGAAGCTTGAAACCGCGTACCCAAAACACCAAACCTCTAAAAACCCTAACCGCAAAACCCCGAACCTCGAAAACCCAGAACCCTAAACGTGAAACCCAAAACCCTGAACGCAAAACCCCGACCCTTGAAACCCGAAACCCCAAACCGCGAAAACATCATAGCCGAAACCCCGAACCTCGAAAATCCCTCACCGCAAAACCCCGAACCATGAAAACCCGAACCATGAAAAACCTAAACCGTGAAAACCCGAACCATGAAAAACCTAAACCGCGAAACCCCGAACACAAAACGTCGACCCTTGAATCCCCGAACCCGAAACCCCTTACCGCAAAAAAACCCTAACCGGGAAACCCCGAACCCGAAACCCCGAACCTCGAAACCCCGAACCTCGAAAATCCCTCACCGCGAAACCCCGAATTTCGAAAACCCGAAAAAGAAAACCTCTAACCTTGAAAACCACAAACCCGAAACACCGAACCACGAAAATCCCTCACCGCGAAACCCCGAACTGCGAAAACCCGAAAAAGAAAACCCCAAACCTCGAAACCGCATAACCAAAACCCCTTACCGTGAAAAACCCTAACAGCGATACCCCGAACCCAAACCCCGAACCTCGAAAACCCAGAACCCTAAACACGAAACCTCAAACCTCGAAACCGCATACCCGAAAACCCGATCCGCGAAACCCTGAACCTCGAAAACCCCGAACTCGAAACCCCGAACCTCAAAAACCCCGAACCCTAAATGCGAAACCCCGAAAACCCCAAACTTCTAACCCGAAACCCCGAAGCTTTAAACCGCATACCCAAAACACCAAACCTCTAAAAACCCTAACCGCAAAACCCCGAACCTCGAAAACCCAGAACCCTAAACGTGAAATCCAAAACCCTGAACGCAAAACCCCGACCCTTGAAACCCCGAAACCCCGAACCGCGAAAACATCATAGTCGAAACCCCGAACCTCGAAAATCCCTCACCGCGAAACCCCGAACACAAAACGCTGACCCTTGAATCCCCGAACCCGAAACTCCTTACCGCAACAAACCCTAACCGCGACACCCCGAACCCGAAACCCTGAACCTCGAAAACCCAGAACCCTAAATGAGAAAACCTGAACCTCGAAACTGCATACCCGAAACCCCGAAACTCGAAAACCCCGAACCCGAAACCCCGAACCTCGAAATCCCGAACCTCGAAAAGCCCTAATTGCTAACGCGAACTCCGAACCTCGAAACCGCATAACCGAAACCCCTTACTGCGAAAAACCCTAACAGCGAAACCCCGAAACCCGAAACCCCGAACCTCGAATACCCAGAACCCTAAACGCGAAACCTCGAAACCGCATACCCGAAAACCCGATCCGCAAAACCCCGAACCTCGAAAACCCCGAACCTCGAAAATCCAGAACCATAAATGCAAAACCCCGAACGCAAAACCCCGACCCTTGAAACCTCGAAATCGCGAACCGCGAAAACATCATAGCCGAAACCCCGAACCTCGAAAATCCCTCACCGCGAAACCCCGAACCTCGAAACCCTGAACCTCAAAACGCTGAATCTCGAAAACCCAGAACACTAAATGAGAAACCCCGAACTTCAAAACCACATACCCGAAACCTCGAACCTCGAAAACCCCTAACCCGAAACCCCGAACCTCGAAAACCCCTAACTGCTAACGCGAAACCCCGAACCTCGAAACCGTATAACCGAAACCCCTTACCGCGAAAAACCCTAACAGCGATACCCCGAACCCGAAACCCCGAACCTCGAATACCCAGAACCCTAAACGCGAAACCTCGAACCTCGAAACCGCATACCCGAAAACCCGATTCGCGAAACCGTGAACCTCAAAAACCCTAAACCCAAAACCCCACACCTCGAAAACCCTGAACCCTAAATGCGAAACCCCGAAAACCACAAACTTCTAACCCGAAACCCCGGAGATTGAAACCGCGTACTCGAAACACCAAACCTCTAAAAATCCTAACCGCAAAACCCCGAACACGAAACCCCGAACCTCGAAAACCCAGAACCCTAAACGTGAAACCCGAAACCTTGATCCACGAAACCCCGAACCTCTAAAAACCATAACCGTGAAACCCCGAACCTCGAAACACCAAAAACCCCGAACCGCGAAAACATCATAGCCGAAACCCCGAACCTCGAAAATCCCTCACCGCGAAACCCCGAACCATGAAAACCCGAACCATGAAAAACCTAAACCGTGAAAACCCGAACCATGAAAAACCCAAACCGCGAAACCCCGAACACAAAACGCTGACCCTTGAATCCCCGAACTCGAAACTCCTTACCGCAAAAAACCCTAACCGCGACACCTCGAACCCGAAACCCTGAACCTCGAAACCGTATACCCGAAACCCCAAACATCGAAAACCCCTAACCTGAAACCCCGAACCTCGAAAACCCCTAACTGCTAACGCGAAACCCCGAATTCGAAACCGCATAACCAAAACCCCTTACCGCGAAAAACCCTAACAGCGATACCCCGAAACCCCGAACCTCGAAAACCCAGAACCCTAAACGCGAAACCTCGAAACTCGAAACCGCATACCCGAAAACCCGATCTGCGAAACCCTGAACCTCGAAAACCCCGAACCCGAAATTCCGAACCTCGAAAACCCCGAACCCTAAACGCGAAACTCCGAAAACCCCAAACTTCTAACCCGAAACCCCGAAGCTTGAAACCGCGTACCCAAAACACCAAACCTCTAAAAACCCTAACCGCAAAACCCCGAACCTCGGATCAACGAACCTCAAAAACCCAGAACCCTAAACGTGAAACCCGAAACCCTGATCCATGAAACCTCGAACCTCGAAACACCGAAAACCCCAAACCCCAAACGCGAAACCCCAAAACTCTTAACTACCAACGCGAAACCTCAAACGCAAAACTCCGACCTTGAATCCCCGAACCTCGAAACCGCATACCCGAAACCCCGAACCTCGAAAACCCAGAACCCGAAACCCCGAACCTCGAAAACCCCTAAGTGCTAACGCGAAACCCCGAACCTCGAAAAACCCTAACTGCAAAACCCGAAACACGAAACCCCGAACCTAGAAAACCTAGAACCCTAAACGCGAAACCTCGAACCTCGAAATCACATACCCAAAAACCCGATCCGCGAAACCCTGAACCTCGAAAAACCCCGAACCCGAAACCCCGAACCTCGAAAACCTCGAACCCTAAACGCGAAACCCCGAAAATGTCAAACTTCTAACCCGAAACCCCGAAGCTTGAAACCACGTACCCGAAACACCAAACCTCTAAAACCCTAACCGCAAAACCCCGAACCTCGGATCGATGAACCTCGAAAACCCAGAACCCTAAACGTGAAACCCGAAACCCTGATCCACGAAACCCCGAACCTCTAAAAACCCTAACCGTGAAACCCCGAACCTCGAAACACCAAAAACCTCGAACCCCAAACGTGAAACCCCAAAACTCTTAACTGCCAACGCAAAACCCCGAACCCCAAAACTATTAACTGCTAACGCGAACCCCGAATCTCGAAACTGCGTACCCGAACCGTGAAAAACCCTAACTGCGAAACCCCTATCCACGAAACCCGAACCTCTATAAACCCTAACAGCGAAACCCTGAACGCGAAACCCCGAACTGCGAAACCCCAAACCTCGAGACCCCAAAAACCTCGAACCTTGACAACGCCGAACCCTTAACCCGAAACCGCGAACCTCGAAAACCCTAAACCCTAAACGCGAAACCTTGATCCGCGAAACCCCGAACCTCGAAACCGCATAACCGAAACCCCTTACCGCGAAAAACCCTAACAGCGATACCCCAAACCCGAAACCCCAAACCTCGAAATAGCCCAGGGTTAGGGGTATTCAAGGTTCGGGGTTTCGCGTTTCGGGTTTTCAAGGTTTAGGGTTTCGCGTTTCGGGGTTTCGGGTTAGCAGTTTGGGGTTTTCGGGGTTAGGGTTTTCGAGGTTCGGGGTTTCAAGGTTGGGGATTGGGGGTTCGGGGTTTCGCGGTGAGGAATTTTGGAGGTTCGGATTTTCGACATTCAGGGTTTCGGGACGGGGTTTTTAAGGTTCGGGGTTTCGCGGTTCAGGGTTTCGGGTTTCTCGGTTAGGGTATTTCACGGTTTGGGGTTTTCGAGGTTCGGGTTTCCCGGATCGGGGTTTCGGGTTCAAGGTTCGGGGTTTTCGAGGTTCAGGGGTTTCGCGTTAGAAGTTCGGGGTTTTGGGTACGCGGTTTCGAGGTTCTGGTTTTGGCGTTAGAAGTTCGGGGTTTTTAGGGTTTCGCGTTTAGTGTTCGGGGTTTTCGAGGTTCGGGGTTTCGTGTTCGGGGTTCAGGGTTTTCGAGGTACGGGGTTTCGGGTTTGGGTTTTCGAGGTTCGGGGTTTCGCGTTCCCTTTTCGGGGGTTTCGAGGTTCGGGGTCTCTGTTCGGGGTTTTGGGTTCGGGGTTTCAAGGTTCGGGGTTTCAAGGTTCGGGGTTGTGGGTTCGGGGTTTCGCGGTGAGGGATTTTGGAGGTTCGGATTTTTGACATTCAGGGTTTCGGGACAGGGTTTTTGAGGTTCGGGGGGTTTCGCGGTTCAGGGTTTCTCGGTTAGGGTATTTCGCGGTTTGGGGTTTTCGTGGTTCGGGGTTTGGCGGATCAGGGTTTCGTGTTCAGGGTTCGGGGTTTTCGAGGTTCGGGGTTTTGAGGTTCGTGGTTTCGCGTTTAGGGTTCGGGGTTTTCGAGGTTCGGGGTTTAGGGTTTTCGAGGTACGGGGTTTTGGGTTCGGGTTTTCGAGGTTCGGGGTTTCGCGTTCCTGTTTCGGGGGTTTCAGGTTCGAGGTCTCGATTCTGGGTTTCTAGTTCAGGGTTTTCTAGGTTCGGGGTTTCGAGGTTTAAGATTCGAGGTTCGGGGTTCCGCAGTTAGGGTTTTTAGAGGTTCAGGGTTTCAAAATTTGTGGGAAACTGAAGGGTTCCGGTTGTAAGGACACAAAAACCTTTGGATTTTAAGAACCGTGAGATTTATTCTTTCCTTTATTTCCAGTCTGTATTATAAATGTGTACTCGTTTTCCTATTCAAATTTCCTATGTTTGTTTATCTTAATTACTTGAGCGGACTCTAAGCTATTATTGTGAACAATTTATTGCTAAGTTAGATGTCAAAATCGTAGTTATAAGATCTAGACTTGTGAAACAACCAAGCTTAATAATTGTGACAGATATACATTATTACTTAGGGAGAACATTCAAACACAGAAATTACAAACTATGAACAACTTGGTTGTGTTAAAATTAACGAATTTATCTAGTTCTTAATGCTGCCATTAAACTAAATCATTAATTTGAAAAATGTGATTTTGTTTGTTGGTTAGCCTGGTTATATGGAAAAATCTTTAATTAACCAATGTTAAGGAATGATAAAAATTCATAATATGAAATGAAGTTTTGTTTCAAGGATTGGTTCTAATTTCCATAGGTGGATGTTACTTGCAACCAAGGATTGTTTTCTTGATAAGTTTCAATTTGAATTCATTGTTTAATTGCAATCACTGCTTAGATAATTTAGATAATAAAAAACCAACCCCCCCAATTGCACGACATATAACACAAAAATCTGAACTAAAACATCCTCATGGGTCGACCCCTTGCTTGCTCTATACTATCTTATATGTTTTGTTTTAAGCTAGGGTAATTAATTTATGCAACCGCAACATCACAACAAATTTTGGCACGTTGGCGGAGAATTTGTGTGAATTGAATGTAATTAGCATGGAAGAATGTGGGAATTGTTGGTTCATTAAGGCCATGCTTTCGACAAAAGGGGGAGGATGTTTATTTGACACATTTAGCTTTTAATACATGTACTCAATTGTGTCAAAATGAGAAAAAAATACGTGTTAAAACAGCAAGAATTGTGTTTAGAATAATATTGTTCAAAAAGTTAGTAAAATCGATAAACATATATGTTTTGAAATTAAGAGGGAAGTTTGAAGTAAATAGAGTAAATTGACTCTTAAAAGATATTTTGAAACTTTTATTTGGTTTATGATATGACTAGCAGTTGAGATAAAAAAAGGAAAGTTCAATTATGGATGTTAGGTGTAAATTAAAAGGTTGACAAATATGGACAAATTTGTCTTCAACATTACAAATGCTAAAAACTAAAAGATTTATTGATGTTGTAGGACAATAAACTTACAACATCTTTGTGATAGTTGTCAACTAGAAAAACTTAATCGTTTACCTTTTTCTTAGTTGGAACATTCAAGTACTAAAATTCATTGTGATTTATAGACCTGCACCTATTTTATCAATCACAAAATTTAAATATTATGCTTGTTTAGTAGATGATTTTTCAAAACACAAATGAATGTCATTGGTTTCAAATGAGTGTTTAAATCAAAACTCAAACTAGATGGTTCTATAAATCGACTCAAAGCACGTTTGGTTGCAAAATGGTATCATTAAATTGATGAAGTAGACTAAATTGAAACCTATTCTTCGGTTAACAAACCAGGAACAATACGCCGATAATCACCGTAGCTCTTATTAAAGACTGACCTCTTTGAAAATTGGATGTAAAAAATGCCTTCTTGTATGGTTAAATTTTTAAAGATCTTTTAGGAATGGCATACTAAACATCTGGTGCATGTCTACAAGCTACAAAAAGCTCTTTATGGCCTAAAACAAGCACCACGCGTTTTGTTTGATCGTTTTAGCACTTTTCTTCTTAAACATGGTTTCTTTTTGTAGTTTATCTGACCCCTCATTATTCATTCTCCATTCAGATTATTGCTCATTAATCTTGCTCCTTTACGTGGATGAGATGATCACAGGTTCAACTCCAACACTAATATCCAATTTTATTTTGTTACTAAGTACTAGATTCGCAACGAAAGACTTAGGACCGATACATCATTTTCTTGGAATGGAAATCACACCAGCAACAAATGATCTTCATCTATCCTAGTCACACTATGCATTGACAATACTTGAACCGTCAAATATGGTTGATTGTAAGCCTATAGGTACCCCCCCTTGAGGAAAAAAACAAAAACATCTTCCAATGATACTCTAATGGAAGACCCAAGTTACTATCTAGAAATTGTTGGAGCTTTATAGTATCTTACACTCACTCGTCCTAATATATCATTTACGGTTAATTATGTATCACAATTCATGCATGCTCCCACAATGACACTTAAAAATGGTTCAACACATTTTATGATGTCGAAGGAACAATTGAAATGGGATTGCATTTTTCTTCACATACTACACTTGATCTATTTGATTTTTCAGATGTAGATTGGGCAGGGTGCACTGCAACGAGACAATCCATTACTGGATATTGTACATTCCTTAGAGGAAATCTCATCTCTTTGTGTGGAAAAAAACAACACAATTTCATGGTCAAGCACATAAGCAGAATATCATGCAATGGTAACATAACAACATAACTCATATGGCTAACTTTCCTTCTCAATGATCTTCACGACACATTATCATCTCTCTCCATACTTTATTGTGATAATTTAAGTGCACTTCACATGAAAATAAATCCACTATTCCATACCCAAAGCAAACATATCGAGTTGGATTATTATTTTTCACGAAAGTGTTGCCTAGGAACTACTTGTTACTCGACATGTCCCCTCAGGAAATCAGATTGCCGACCTCTTCACCAAACCACTACCAAAAGTGACCCTTCAGTATTTCTACAACAAACTGCCTCTAGCCCCGACAAAGTTTACGAGGTGTTAACGAAGAATTTCAGATGCAACAAATCAAGAATAATCAATCAAAGTCAATGTAGCAGAACAGTAGATCAATTAATGAAGAAATTGAGATGCGGTAGATCAAGTTGACTATTGGATAACACATCATGTTGATTGTTGTTTTTTTGTCAAAATGAACTATTACACATATATAAAGGCATTGATTGAATCTCAAGTGAATGTGGTTTTATATTTTCTGTTTTTAGTAGTCTAATGTTTATTTTTTTTAAATAAATCTTATGTGAACTTAGATTATATAGATCATGCCTTTTTTTTCAAGTGAATTTGCTTTGCTTTCAAAATCAAATTTTATCTTTAAACTAAATCATGTTAAAATTTGTGTAAGGAGCTCATTGATAAACTATCCATTCTTTTTAAAGAAAATTGAAGTTTACAAAATAAAAGGGCATTTCCATTAGTTTTGCTAAGATAGATAGATAGCATACTTTATTGATAAATTGATGGACATCATGAGGTAATTGAGAGAACCTATAAATTTTAAAGGAATAATGAATTTTACCCTTAGTTCTTATCTCAACTAGAGACCATTTGGTATTCTAATGCCATCTAAGACTAAGGAAAAAATGTTGCAGTTCTTTTTTCAATATGATATAGGAAATCAACTTATCTTGATGCCTCTAGCTCTTACAATTCTCACCATGCATTCATTGTAGATTAATTGATTCAACTGGAATGAATGATTTGTATTGATTGTACACTATATATACAAAGTTGCCGTAGGGCTTTTCCTACAAATCAGGAGTTTGACATCTAATGGAATACCAACACATATTTCCTAATTACATCAGGGAATTGCTTTCCTATTTATCTATTAATTCTATATCAATGCAACTTCCAACATTCATATTTATAAGAGTCCCCACAACCTAACATGCATCATGATTTTGGCATGGTAATATGAACTAGAAGTAATGACTAAACTGCAAGTTTCTCTATCGAATAAAAACAAGCGAAATATTGACAAATATAACTTCATATAAGTCTATCGCCATTACTAACTCCAGCACAAAATCATTCACCAAAGGCATACACAATGTAGGAAACAATATTTGATCCACTAAACATCACCAACACTTTCAACAAAAAATGATAGATTCAAATCGCAAATCACTGATTTTCCAATTTCATTAACTAATTCCAGCATAAAATCATTCACCAAAGACATGAAACAGAAATCAATAATTGATCCAGCAAACATCACGAATACTCTTAGCTAAAATGATAGATTCAAATTGCAAAATACAAACAAATAACCATATAAAATAATCAACACAAAATCCGGACCATAGACCGTAGGCAAAAGATGCAAAAAAGGAAAAGCAAGCCTTGAGATGAAAAAAACAGCTAAAAAGGAAACAACCGAGACACGTGGCAAAGCAGCCACCAGTTAAGCCAAACAACAAAAACCCAAAACAAAACGTAACTCAAACAACAAAAACCCAAACCAAATTGTAACCCGAACACCAAAAAACCAAACCAAACCAACTAATGAAATCTACAACAAAAAAGCTCTTCCACTACACAATGATAATCTAATGTCTTAGTATATAGGATAACTAGGTCGTTGACTAGTGTCTTTTTTTAACATGAGATATATACCCGAGTCATAATCTAAAAACACGACAATAAAATGACCTAAGTTTACCCGAGTTAACCCCTATATCACATGAGCCGAGTCATAAGGCTGAGATATAACCTCTTAGAAAACAAATGAAAATAAATCATGAAACCTTATTCATAATAAATCTGAATGTTGAAGCATAAAATAAAATAAAAATAACTAAAAAAGACAAACAAAAACCCAAGCAAAGTGGTTTAACCCGCCACGCGAATTAGAAGACCAAGATAACTTCATAGAAAAACCAAAATAAATCAGAAAGTCTAATTCTCAATCAACTCAATTTTATAGAATACAACTTAATAAAACAACAGTAAAAAGAGACAAAAAAATATAGGCAACCTATCAACCCCGTGAAGGATTTTGAAACCAAGCTAATCACACATGAGGCGAACCACAATAAATTATGAATTCTAAACTCCAATAAACTAAATATTAAATATAAAATTATGAAGGAAAAAATATACATTTAATTTTTTTTTGAAATGAAGTGTTTAGTGCGATAATGCTCAATAAAAACACCACCTCTTTTAGTTTATACCATAATAATAATATATAACCATATCAATGAACACATTCTCTTTTTCTTCAACAAGATTGGGTGCCGGGTCAACCAACTTAAAAAAAAAATTAAAAATGGAATCAACATGAAATCTTAACAAATGTATTTTGGTCTAAATCATACATCCACACACAAGATAAAGTTGTGTACAACTTAACACATTCCCGTGTACATATAAACACACATTACTATACATGGGTTTATTGTATGGTATCACACAAAACAATAAAAGCTTTAGGACATGGAGAGGAATGTTCCCAACTTAACATCTAAGACATTAAATAGGAGTCATGTTAAGACCAATGCGTATTAATGATGTAAGGCATTGCATTCAGATATCTTCAGCTATTGTTTCCATTCTTAAACCCATATTATGGATCCATGGCCTTACAATACTTACTAGGCCAGAAGCATCAATAAACCAAATGTCAATACGATTAAACAAATAACCACATAAAACAATCAACACAAAATCTGCACCGAAAACCGCAGGCCAAAGATGCAAAAAAGATTAAAAAAGGAAAAGCAAGCCCTAAGATGAAAAAAACAACTAAAAACAAAACAACCGAGACATGTGGCAAAGCAGCCACCAGTTAAGCGAAAGAAAAAAAACACAACAAAACATAACCCAAACACCAAAAAACTAAACCAAACTGTATCTCGAACACCAAAAAACCAAACCAAAACAACCATTGAAATCTACAATAAAAACCTACACGGTGATAATCTATGTCCAAGTATATAGGATTACTAGGTCGTTGACTAGTGTCAGTTTTTTTTAACATGAAAACAAAACATCCACACGATGTTAATATTGTTTAATAAAAATAATTATGTGGAGGCTCACCTGATATGACATGATTGACGTGATGGATATAAAGACAACCCGGACAATTAGTAAGAACATAATGTGATTCAAAAATTCAAGACATTTTTTAAAAATTATATTAAAACAAAAATATATTAGATCGATCTCAATCAATCCTAGTTAATCTATCAAATTCGTCGTCCAGATCATAAGACAATGATAAGCTCATATAAAGCAAGTCAAAACAAATTATGAAGCTTATGGTCCAATGATTCAACAAATTCAAAGAACTTATAAGAGACCCTATCTAGACTACTTATATATATAATATACCCTTTTATCCAACCAAATTTAGATTCCTAGATTATATGTTATTCAATGGTTAAGGGTCAAGATGTACTCTTAAATTTAGCTAGATTCATTTGCCAATATAGAGAAGATGTTGATTTTGAATTTCTAAAATAAGGTTGTTCACAAATTAATTAACAAAAAATGCATACAGGAAAGCACACTTTCTTTAGGATTGAGCTTAAGTTTATGTTGGTTGATTTAGTAAAATTGAAACAAAACCCTAGAGAGATTGTGAAGCAGTATTTAGATAGATTTAAGGAGGCTAGAGAAAAGTATTGGTCAAGTATTCCTATAAAAAAACTTGTAACAACTGCTCAACGAGGTCTAAAATAAGAATTGAGAAAGAAATTTGAAGAATTGGAGTTCAATAATATACAAGAGTTGGGGGTAAGAGGTTCTAAGTACAAGAGTTTAGTAAAATATAATATATAAAATAAAGATCTCAAAGTATGGAACCTGTTGTCAAGAAACAATAAAACATAAATGTTACAGAGTTCATAAATGGTGAGTAAGTAATTTTTGATATATTAACAAAAAAGAATAGTAAGGCTTTAGTATAAAAATATTTAATGGTCAAGGGGTAAAATAGTAATTATACTATTATAATGAATAGTAACTTCACTCGAGGACCTAGTTTTTTTTATTCATAATAAATAAATAAATATTTTTTGTTTTTTAAGTATTTTAATGTGTATGAATTTATTATGCAAGCATAATTTGTGAATTTATTTATAGAATGAGAAGCATAGAAAGCCATAATCCAACCATGGTCTCCTAAGAACATTCAACTACAACTGGAAGCCTTGTGTAGTTATTACTAGTCCAGGTTTCATACTACACTACGAATCTAATTAAAAGTAAATTCAATCTTAGAAAAATAATATGGAAGATGTAAAATTCTTGGTTGACAATGAAAAATCCGAAACACTGAGTATGTATTCAATAAAATTAATTGTTCACCACAAGCATTAATAAATGCTAAAAATAGACGATAATTAAATATTGAAGTAGGATTATAAGTGATGGATACAATACAAACAAACATGATGTCGTGATGTGTCATGTTATTTAACATCTTTATTTAATTATATGTCAATAAGTTTTTAATAAAAACAAAAATGAAAATTGAAATGAAATGAAACAAAATAAGTTGTTAGCATAGTTCATTTCTCTTTTGTTTATCTAGTTTTGCCTTGTATCATTTCCCTTACATGGCTCGTGTTTCAAATCCAATAGTGTCAAGGTGGGCTCTACATGGCTTTTATGAGCAATCTAACTTAAACATGATTCGGTCATCCTATTTAAAACCAAATCACACTCGAGAATTTTCCATTTCTTTGTTCTTTTAACCTTTGTCTAACCTTATAAAACACAACTATGAAACAACATAATTAAGTTAGATTGGTGTGTATGGATTCCTTTAGGTTCCACCTATGACCTTCCTAGCTAGCTTTGAAATTGTTATAGCAAGTTATCTCTTCTATGGTAACACGTGTCATCACTACATCAATGACACAATCTTGTTTGCTATTTTTATTTTTCTTATCATTTTCTCTATTCATAGATTTTTCATGCGACACTTACAGAAAGAGAGATTTTTCAAACAATGTTTCATTCAATCAAACAATAATACAGATAGACAAAAACATTAAATTGATTGAATAAAATAAAAACAAAAAATGCAAGGCTACACATATTAGAAATATTACATGGATTTTGTTTCTCAAAAATATGTCATCCATACAAAAGATAAAAAAAATATGAATGAAAAAAAAACTCTTTGAGAATTAAATACATGACCAAAAAGTTACCATCATTTTAAAAAGGTTATCTAAGCAAAATGAAAAGGAGACTATTATTAATCTATATATAAATATTTAAAAAAAAAACATATAAAAAGAAGCATTAATTGAGAAAAAAATAGAAAAAAATAGAAAAAAAGATGCTGAGCGTGACATACCAGGCCAACCCATTTGACTCGTGTCTAAGTCCCACGCGTAGGCCTCCTCTAGCAATCCCATGTAATTGAGAGTTTTTTACCTGCATCTAGATTTTTTTTCTAAACCTCATATTGTTGTTCCACCCTTCCATGTTAGGCATGCTTGAACAAAAAAACCCTTCATGCTAAGCCATGAATGCAAATACACAGTAGTGACGAGGATAGGATCATATATACCTGTTCTTTTGAATTGCACTCTCATCTCATCTTATCATGATTCGCTGCTTTCTTTCATGTAACTTTAATTTAGGAAACTAAGTGTCAACAAAGAGAGAATTTTAGTTTAAATTGTAGAAGGTGGCTGAAACTAAGATCAACTATTAATATTTATCGTTACATGAAGAGCATATGAAATTCAACCAGTATCTAGTGGTCCTAAGAAATCAAAAAATGAAGCAGCACATTGCATGATGTAAGAGTCGGTTGCTATCAATCAAGCAGTGAGTATCCATGTCCATCTGTTCCAACAAAACATAAGAGCTAGTAAAACATAAATTGGAGTAAACAAGATATTAAGTGAAGGAATAATTTAAAAATGAGTTGCAGATTTAGAATTTAGAAACAACAACAAAGATTTTCCTTCCACTCTAGTTAGTAGACTGTTTTATAACACATCAATCTCCATACCAACTATATGCTAAAATTGGTGTATGGATTTTGATAATTTCAAAGGAATTCAAGGATTTCCTTGTTTTAACATGGAAAAGAATTGGCGAGCATCTTATACATGAAAAACTCACTACCATAGTTTGTTGACTTTTTTCAAGCTTAAATTTTACACTCAAAAGCTAAAAAGTTTAAACAAAAAGCTCAAGGGTACATTTGTTTATCTTAGATGAATAACAACTTGAAAAATCACCATAATGACTCCTCGTTTGACACAAAACTAGCTCTTATGTTTGTGAAGAGAGGAGGTACAAACAAATTCAGCTTTTATGTCTCCACTAGACTAAATGAACCCAATGTAAATAAAAACAATAAACAACAGGAAAAAAACCTTCTTTTGAAAAGCATGCAAGGAAGGTTTATTTTGGATTCCAACGAATAACAATATAGAGCAACAGAATTAAGTAATAAACAATTAATCTTGTCGTCGACACCCTATACTGTGTTAAATCAAATCTCAAAAGACCTCTCGGTTACCTGATATGTATTTAATGAAAAGAACCTAAAAAACTAGTTTTAGAAAAATGAGCAAATGAGGAATAGTCAACACTCATTATTCCTGGCACGACAACCTGAAAAATAAAGAAAGGAGTAAGGTAATGAATCAAACACTCCAACAAAGTTGCAATCCATAAATGTTCCTTGATAACTTGGGGTCCCTAGAAAAACATGCAACCAAAGTTCAGACACTAGGAAAAAAACACCTAGTTTTCAAACATCGATGAAACCCTAAACTAATTAGCAAAAAAAACAAAAGAAAGAGATGAAAATGAGAGGAGAGGGATACCAGAACCTGAAATCAAATGACTAGTTCTGTCATCACCATCCTATAATGTTTTAAATCAAAAGACAAAAACCACTCTGTAACTTGATATTTATTTAATTAAAAGAACCTAGAAACATGAGCTGATGAAAAATAGTCAACAATGGTAAGAGTTAGTAGATTGTGTTGAGTTAAGACACACGAGCATATGAGCAATAGCCAACTTTGGTAAAAGTTTATCCCTGAATGGAAAAAACCATTAAAAAGGAATCACTGGCTTATTAGACTGTGATCAGTTAAGAGAAAACAGTTGTAAGTGACAAGTAGCTAACATTGGTAAATGCTTATACCTCATACCGGAAGAACCATTGTCCTGCTGGGTAAAAAAACAAGAGTAGATGAGAAATAGAAAACATTAGAAAAAGCTTACTCCTAAAACTGGAACAACCTGTAAAAAGTAATCATTCCATTAGTAGACCGCGTTGAGTTGAGAATTCCTTGTCCAATTTTTAGACCATCCCCTAGGATGCTTGATGAGATCCTAAAAAACATATGTTTAGAACTCAGGCCCATGCTCTATACAAGTATGAGATTTGTATGATAAAAAACAGAGTTAAGGAAAAGTTCAGAGCATTGAAACATTTTGAAACTTCACATATGCAAAACAATCAGGATCTTATACTAAACACAATTTTTTCATTAATACTAAAAATAAAGCCAAAAATGTCAATAAATGGATGCATAAATAAACTCACATTGTAGCTCAGCTAAAAAAGTCAAACTATATAATACAAATACTCATTTCCCTGCAAATTCATTAGGATCAAGAGTAGAAGATTCAATCAAAACTCATTATTCCTGGCAAGACAACTTGACAAATAATAACTTTAATGGAAAGGAACAAGGATAGATCATGAAAGTAGTGGAAAAGAAAAATGACTCCTCTTTGTAAAGCTTCTCCTGAGCAATAATAACTTGTTAACTTTATGGCATTGCTTGATGCTTGATGCCATCCTAAAGTCAAAAATTGAGCTGAAACCCTAGGAGATCTATTGAGCAAGGTCAAAGAACAAAATGAAAGTTGTTGACTATAATGTAAAAGAAAGTTTAATAAACACTTGTCTTAATAAAAAATTAGAAGGGAAGTTAGGAAACACCTATGATTGAAAACGTAATTCTTTAAAATCAGAAGGCAAAATCATGTAACAATGCCTGAAAAAGACATAACCAAAGCTACATTGCATATACATATGGAAAGGGTAAGACGTCAAAAACAATCATCAAAATAGTAAAAAACATCAATTTAGATGAAGAAAAAAGGACATAAGCATTAACCTTAGAGAAGAATTCGGTGGCAGACAAACAACAGGCAACTGATACAAATTTCAAATGCTCCATTTGCGTCCACTAATCTCTAGAAAACATAAAGAGAGTTCATAAAGCAAAGGCAAAAAGTATTGAAAGAACCAAATACTTCTAGCATAGAACAGAGCAAAATCAAAGACTCCATCAGTCCCCCAATCTTACTCCATGCAAGTTTTAATGAAACCATATCACTATCAATTTATATAAATTGAGTAAAAAAACAAGGTATTATCTATATTTATATATATATAAAAGCATAGACATGGACAAAAGCTTAGACTTGATGTAAGAAGTTAAAACTATATATTTTCTTCAAAATTTGTCATGAAAATTCTCATATAGAGAGATCTTCAAGCAAAGGCTGCTCATGCACCAAATATATTTAGCAAGCAAATATTGAAAGAACCAAGTACTTCTAACATGGAATAGAGCTACAAAAAAACATTTCTCAAGAATACCTAACTCTTCACCACCATCAACAAATCCCAAAACTTACCAAATAAAAAATTATGTCATGTGATACCTAAAACAATTCATACTCCTAGATTAACATGAAACTAAGCTCGGATCCTAGATAATTAACCAGTATAAACATCAGGCCCAGCATTCTTGCAAACATTAGTTCAGAAACATCGACAAAAATAAAAAAAATTAACAAAATGTTCAAAGAAAGAAAGTTTAATGGATGTTAGGATTGAGAAATGTTGCAGGTAATTGAAGGAATTTAGGAAGAAAGGGAAAGTTGTTTAGAGAAGAGAGAACGAGAGAGAGAGAATGAACTTTGTATTTCAACAGTAACCAATTCTGTTTTTCCCATACATTTCCATCCATTTCCTGTGAGTCTATATTTCTATTTATACATAACAAACTATCATCATTCATACTTCTAGAATGCAAATACACTACTCTAGAATATTCTTTCTTCTATACTCTAACATCCCCCCTCAATCTCTTGCTTTGATGAACCAAGCATGAGATTGCAGCAATGACTTTGAAACAGAGGAGCAGTGAGGCCTTTTGTCAAGATATCTGCAAAATAATACTGATTGTTGCGGAGATAAAAAAAACAAAACACATGAGTACTTAACCGTGTTTAATAGAAATCAGTTTGGAAAATAGAAAGAAGAGAACAGAAAGATAAGTTTTGAATTTGATTGAGAAGATTTTGAGAATTTGAGAGATTGAGAAGAAGAAGAATGCTCAAATGGCAAAGAAAATAAAAGAAAGAGAGAAGACATTTCATATGTCTATGTCTTGATTGACATTTCATTTGTCTACTTCAGTTTTTCTGAAGTTTTTCATCTTTGAGAAGAGAGGGATGAGAAGAAAGAAATGGGAGGTAAGAGAGGTGATAGAATGGGTTTGAATTTCATTTATCTACTTCAGTTTTTTTTTTCTGAAGGATTTCATTTGGCTTCTTCAGTTTTTCTAAAGTTTTTCATTTGCCGATGAATTTCTTAATCTGTGTAAGAATTCATTTTGTATTTTTTTTTTTTTTAATTTCTTAATCTTTGTATGAATTCATTTTCTACTTCTCAATCATATTGATTTCTTCGATTTCTTTTCTTCTTTTTTTTTTTTTTTTTTTTTTTTCGATTTCTTTGCTTTGCTTTTTTTTTTTTTTTTAATCATAGCAACTTATCAAAACGGCAGCACAAGACACAACAGGACAATACAAACGACACTACAAAAAATCATAACATCTAGGGTTTCTTCTTATTTCTTTACCAGCAGACCCGCCTCATCCTCTTCTACTTGCAAAACCCGGATGAAATGGCGACTTTCGCTGAAGCACGTCCTGGTGAAGCAGCGCCGCGAAATCGAAGAGGCCAAAACCTTAAACTCCGATCTCAAATTAGCATTCAATCTCCAAATGCAAGAAGCGATGACAGCCTCCCTTTCCATCCTCAATCATCCTCCATAAACTCAGCTGTTTCATTAGCTCCTCTGCTGCATCTACTTATTATTGCTCTCTTTGCGACGAGACTCAACGGAAACATGTCTCTTTCTAATTCTCATTGCTTGTTGCTGAATCTGGAACAGATAAACGTTTTTTTTTTTTTTTTTTAACTGCCTTGCTTAGCATATAATGAAGATTCACCTGCCGCCGGGATCTAACCTTCCTTGGGCTCTGTCTTTGTCGCAGCCATCGTGTCTCTCTGCTTTGGATATGGATTCAGATCTGACGGAGCGACATCTATTTAGAGCAACAGCTCATATGGCTTATTTGAGAAATGGAGAGGAGGTGTGCCTGAACCAAGCATGAGGTTTGTCCGAGTCTGCACCTCTCCGGTGAGATCTTTCACTTGGATCTCCCCCGCTTTTTATTTCTCACTTCTCTCTCTCTTTTTGCTTTCGGCAGACTCTTTGAACACTAAATGTTTGATTTATGGATTGGAGACGGTGGAGAGAGGAGGAGCAGAAAAAAAAAGAAGATGATATAGCAAAGCAACACAAATCTATATTTTAAAGAAGAACAGAGGAAATCACGAGACTGAAACTATTATTGAAGGAGCAACTATCAATTCATAGGAAGAGAACGAAAGTACCGTAAAACAGACGTATAACGTGCGAAGTATATTACTCGACTGGAGATTTGAAAAGGATAGAACTGATATTACCATGAGAGATTGTAAATGAGGAGCAGCAGCGGCATGGATGATCATCTTCAGTTTTTGATCCATTGAAGGATTAGATTGCGGAAGCTTGGATCAATTCATGCGTGAGCAAAATAGCTCTGATACCATATTAGGATTGAGAAATGTTGCAGGTAATTGAAGGAATTTAGGAAGAAAGGGAAAGTTGTTTAGAGAAGAGAGAACGAGAGAGAGAGAATGAACTTTGTATTTCAACAGTAACCAATTCTGTTTTTCCCATACATTTCCATCCATTTCCTGTGAGTCTATATTTCTATTTATACATAACAAACTATCATCATTCATACTTCTAGAATGCAAATACACTACTCTAGAATATTCTTTCTTCTATACTCTAACAATGGAAAGGAACAATGATAGATCATGAAAGTAATGGAAAAGAAAAATAATTCCTCTTTGTAAAGCATCTCCTAAGCTACTAGTTGGCTTTATGGCATTCCTTGATACTTGATGCCATCCTATAGTCAAAAAATAAAAGTTTAATGCTTGATGCTATCCTAAACTCAGAATTCTAAAGCGAGACATAAAGATTAAAACACAAAAAGAAAAGGAGCATGTAATGAATTAAACACTCAAAAAAACTGAAGACCTTGAATGTTCCTTACACCTTAGAACTCTTATACGACCCCCGCAAAATGATCAAACAAACTCAAACACTAAGCTCCAAAAATTTTCATCCATGAGATGGATGCAACAAAGAAAAAATCCCATCAACTTGACAATCTTACTCCATACGAGTACTCATGAAACCATAAGTAATCCAGATCAATATCAATTCATAAATTGAATAAAAATAACCAGTCGTAACCCAGAGGGGGAGAAAAACTCAGACTTGATGTAAGAAGTTGAAACTATAAGTTTTCATCAAAATGAGGGAGCATGTTGTAAGTTGTCGTGAAAATCCTTATCCTCGTATAACATTTGTAACAAGTTAAAAACTAAAATGTAAGACAATAGCTGAACGAATAGAGTTTTCATGGTAGCATCATAAGACTCTATTTGACTACTAAACACCCTACTTCTGCTAGTTCATTCTCATCTTATGACACTTGGCAGGATGTCCTTGAAAAAAATGCAAAACACACCTTCATCTAATAATAATTATATAAAATGAAAGAGCAAGTCACAAACATACCTTTTTTTTGATAATAATCATATAAATGAAAGGACAAGTTATTTGGTGCTTAGATAGTTATGGATACCGTCATCATTTGATTGCCCTTGGAAACAGATAACTTAATCCTTAAAGAAGAAGAAAAAAGCAATCAAAGCACAGTTAAAGTACAAGCTGCAACGGACAATACAAATAACAACAAAAATCAAAAGCTAGAAAGCACTTTTTTGCCTAGTATGTATTTAATTATAAGAACCTAATAGATTGGTTTAAGGAAAAATGCAATATGCATGAAGAAAACACGAGCAAATGAGGAATAGGCAATGATGGTATTTGCTTATACATGAAATTGGGAGAACTATTAAAAGAGAGCTTAGGCCTAAAAACTAGAACCAAGTAAAAAAACAATCAATGCCTTAGTATAGTGCACGACGTTGAAAATGAAAGGATGCAACCCAAGCAATGGCAAGTTAATTTCCTTAAGTACACGAAAAGCATATATAGACTCTATTTTCCATTGAAAAACTAAAAGGGTCTAGTGAGCGTGGTATTTAAATATCAGACCATACCTCCATTAGAGACGTAAGAACCGCGTACCATAAAAAATATAAGAGTGCAGCTTCCAAAAGCATCATGCAATGATGATCGTTGTTCAAGTGCATGCTCTTGAAAAGACAAAATCTGCATCCTAGACCCTGCACTCCAAATCTTATCTGCACAAAATAAAACAAAAGAAGCAAATGGTAGATACACAACCGTCAAAATTAAAAAGAAATGAAAACAAGAGGAGAGGGGCTACCAGAACCTGAAATCAAACGATTAATCTTGTCGTCGACACCCTATACTGTGATAAATCAAATCTCAAAAGACCTCTCGGTTACCTGATATTTATTTAATGAAAAGAACCTAAAAGACTAGTTTTAGAAAAATGAGCAAATGAGGAATAGTCAACACTCATTACTCCTGGCACGACAACCTGAAAAATAAAGACTTCAATAGTAAACATGGAATGGTTAGGCAATACATCAACCACTCCTTGGCTTGACAAATTCATACTTTTATTATAAGGATTAAATTGTAAGAATAAAATTACAAAACATCAGGCCCAGCATTCTTGCAAACATTAGATCAGAAACATCGACAAAAATTAAAAAAAAATAAACAAAATGTTCAAAGAAAGAAAATTTAATGGAAAGGAACAATGATAGATCATGAAAGTAATGGAAAAGAAACATAATTCCTCTTTGTAAAGCATCTCCTAAGCTACTAGTTGGCTTTATGGCATTCCTTGATACTTGATGCCATCCTATAGTCAAAAAATAAAAGTTTAATGCTTGATGCTATCCTAAACTCAGAATTCTAAAGCGAGACATAAAGATTAAAACACAAAAAGAAAAGGAGCATGTAATGAATTAAACACTCAAAAAAACTGAAGACCTTGAATGTTCCTTACACCTTAGAACTCTTATACGACCCCCGCAAAATGATCAAACAAACTCAAACACTAAGCTCCAAAAATTTTCATCCATGAGATGGATGCAAAAAAGAAAAAATCCCATCATCTTGACAATCTTACTCCATACAAGTACTCATGAAACCATAAGGAATCCAGATCAATATCAATTCATAAATTGAATAAAAATAACCAGTCGTAACCCAGAGGGGGAGAAAAACTCAGACTTGATGTAAGAAGTTGAAACTATAAGTTTTCATCAAAATGAGGGAGCATGTTGTAAGTTGTCGTGAAAATCCTTATCCTCGTATAACATTTGTAACAAGTTAAAAAACTAAAATGTAAGACAATAGCTGAACGAATAGAGTTTTCATGGTAGCATCATAAGACTCTATTTGACTACTAAACACCCTACTTCGCTAGTTCATTCTCATCTTATGACACTTGGCAGGATGTCCTTGAAAAAAATGCAAAACACACCTTCATCTAATAATAATTATATAAAATGAAAGAGCAAGTCACAAACATACCCTTTTTTTGATAATAATCATATAAAATGAAAGGACAAGTTATTTGGTGCTTAGATAGTTATGGATACCGTCATCATTTGATTGCCCTTGGAAACGAGATAACTTAATCCTTAAAGAAGAAGAAAAAAAAGCAATCAAAGCACGGTTAAAGTACAAGTCTGCAACGGACAATACAAATAACAACAAAAATCAAAAGCTAGAAAGCACTTTTTTGCCTAGTATGTATTTAATTATAAGAACCTAATAGATTGGTTTAAGGAAAAATGCAATATGCATGAAGAAAACACGAGCAAATGAGGAATAGGCAATGATGGTATTTGCTTATACATGAAATTGGGAGAACTATTAAAAAGAGAGCTTAGGCCTAAAACTAGAACCAGTAAAAAACAATCAATGCCTTAGTATAGTGCACGACGTTGAAAATGAAAGGATGCAACCCAAGCAATGGCAAGTTAATTTCCTTAAGTACACGAAAAGCATATATAGACTCTATTTTCCATTGAAAAACTAAAAGGGTCTAGTGAGCGTGGTATTTAAATATCGGACCATACCTCCATTAGAGACGTAAGAACCGCGTACCATAAAAAAATATAAGAGTGCAGCTTCCAAAAGCATCATGCAATGATGATCGTTGTTCAAGTGCATGCTCTTGAAAAAGACAAAATCTGCATCCTAGACCCCGCACTCCAAATCTTATCTCGCACAAAATAAAACAAAAGAAGCAAATGGTAGATACACAACCGTCAAAATTAAAAAGAAATGAAAACAAGAGGAGAGGGGCTACCAGAACCTGAAATCAAACGATTAATCTTGTCGTCGACACCCTATACTGTGATAAATCAAATCTCAAAAGACCTCTCGGTTACCTGATATTTATTTAATGAAAAGAACCTAAAAGACTAGTTTTAGAAAAAATGAGCAAATGAGGAATAGTCAACACTCATTACTCCCGGCACGACAACCCTGAAAAAATAAAGACTTCAATAGTAAACATGGAATGGTTAGGCAATACATCAACCACTCCTTGGCTTGACAAATTCATACTTTTATTATAAGGATTAAATTGTAAGAATAAAATTACAAAACATCAGGCCCAGCATTCTTGCAAACATTAGATCAGAAACATCGACAAAAATTAAAAAAAAATAAACAAAATGTTCAAAGAAAGAAAATTTAATGGAAAGGAACAATGATAGATCATGAAAGTAATGGAAAAGAAACATAATTCCTCTTTGTAAAGCATCTCCTAAGCTACTAGTTGGCTTTATGGCATTCCTTGATACTTGATGCCATCCTATAGTCAAAAAATAAAAGTTTAATGCTTGATGCTATCCTAAACTCAGAATTCTAAAGCGAGACATAAAGATTAAAACACAAAAAGAAAAGGAGCATGTAATGAATTAAACACTCAAAAAAACTGAAGACCTTGAATGTTCCTTACACCTTAGAACTCTTATACGACCCCCGCAAAATGATCAAACAAACTCAAACACTAAGCTCCAAAAATTTTCATCCATGAGATGGATGCAAAAAAGAAAAAATCCCATCATCTTGACAATCTTACTCCATACAAGTACTCATGAAACCATAAGGAATCCAGATCAATATCAATTCATAAATTGAATAAAAATAACCAGTCGTAACCCAGAGGGGGAGAAAAACTCAGACTTGATGTAAGAAGTTGAAACTATAAGTTTTCATCAAAATGAGGGAGCATGTTGTAAGTTGTCGTGAAAATCCTTATCCTCGTATAACATTTGTAACAAGTTAAAAACTAAAATGTAAGACAATAGCTGAACGAATAGAGTTTTCATGGTAGCATCATAAGACTCTATTTGACTACTAAACACCCTACTTCTGCTAGTTCATTCTCATCTTATGACACTTGGCAGGATGTCCTTGAAAAAAATGCAAAACACACCTTCATCTAATAATAATTATATAAAATGAAAGAGCAAGTCACAAACATACCCTTTTTTTGATAATAATCATATAAAATGAAAGGACAAGTTATTTGGTGCTTAGATAGTTATGGATACCGTCATCATTTGATTGCCCTTGGAAACAGATAACTTAATCCTTAAAGAAGAAGAAAAAAGCAATCAAAGCACAGTTAAAGTACAAGCTGCAACGGACAATACAAATAACAACAAAAATCAAAAGCTAGAAAGCACTTTTTTGCCTAGTATGTATTTAATTATAAGAACCTAATAGATTGGTTTAAGGAAAAATGCAATATGCATGAAGAAAACACGAGCAAATGAGGAATAGGCAATGATGGTATTTGCTTATACATGAAATTGGGAGAACTATTAAAAGAGAGCTTAGGCCTAAAACTAGAACCAGTAAAAAACAATCAATGCCTTAGTATAGTGCACGACGTTGAAAATGAAAGGATGCAACCCAAGCAATGGCAAGTTAATTTCCTTAAGTACACGAAAAGCATATATAGACTCTATTTTCCATTGAAAAACTAAAAGGGTCTAGTGAGCGTGGTATTTAAATATCAGACCATACCTCCATTAGAGACGTAAGAACCGCGTACCATAAAAAATATAAGAGTGCAGCTTCCAAAAGCATCATGCAATGATGATCGTTGTTCAAGTGCATGCTCTTGAAAAGACAAAATCTGCATCCTAGACCCCGCACTCCAAATCTTATCTGCACAAAATAAAACAAAAGAAGCAAATGGTAGATACACAACCGTCAAAATTAAAAAGAAATGAAAACAAGAGGAGAGGGGCTACCAGAACCTGAAATCAAACGATTAATCTTGTCGTCGACACCCTATACTGTGATAAATCAAATCTCAAAAGACCTCTCGGTTACCTGATATTTATTTAATGAAAAGAACCTAAAAGACTAGTTTTAGAAAAATGAGCAAATGAGGAATAGTCAACACTCATTACTCCTGGCACGACAACCTGAAAAATAAAGACTTCAATAGTAAACATGGAATGGTTAGGCAATACATCAACCACTCCTTGGCTTGACAAATTCATACTTTTATTATAAGGATTAAATTGTAAGAATAAAATTACAAAACATCAGGCCCAGCATTCTTGCAAACATTAGATCAGAAACATCGACAAAAATTAAAAAAAAATAAACAAAATGTTCAAAGAAAGAAAATTTAATGGAAAGGAACAATGATAGATCATGAAAGTAATGGAAAAGAAACATAATTCCTCTTTGTAAAGCATCTCCTAAGCTACTAGTTGGCTTTATGGCATTCCTTGATACTTGATGCCATCCTATAGTCAAAAAGCATAGATAGACTCTATTTTCCATTCAAAAACTAAAAGGGTCTAGTGAGCGTGGTATTTAAATATCAGACCATACCTCCATTAAAGACGTAAGAGCCGCGTACCATAAAAAATATAAGACTGCAGCTTCCAAAAGCATCATGCAATGATGATCGTTGTTCAAGTGCATGCTCTTGAAAAGACAAAATCTGCATCCTAGACCATGCACTCAAAATCTTATCTGCACAAAATAAAACAAAAGAAGCAATGGTAGATACAGAACTGTCAAAATTAAAAAGGATATGAAGATAATGGAGCAAAAAACTAAAACAAATGGCTCGGTGCGTTCTAGGTAGAGAACTAGATTGGTTGTTTGTGCTACACAGTGGATACCTTTGAACTACATAGGTTGTTTGTGCTACACAGTGGCTACCTTTGAACATTTAAGCGAATTTATGTTGTTTAAGTAGTTGGTCAACATATATATAAAAAAACTAGGATATAGCCATAATCTTCATTTAAGTAGCTGATCAAACAAGATTTATATTATATGAAAACGTACTTAGCATGACAAAGCAATGCAAAAGAGCTTAAAATTTATGTACAGCATGGGCAACAACCTAGCAAAAGAGTAAGACTTTGTCTCGAGATCAACAATTTCAAGTCATACAAAGCCACAAAGATTGAACCAGAAAAGGAGTGAAAATGCAAAGGATGGCCAATTTCTGGTGATGGGGAGTCTCATGTTGCTGCCCACACCAAGCAATGCATCCAAAAAGGGTTTGAAATAAGTGATTCTGTAACAAATAAATAATGCAAATTTTACCATAAAAAACATGAGATAGAGAGGCCTAAGTCATTCCCAATGAAGTGGCTAATTGCACCATATATAAAAACCTGCAGTAATGGTTTGTAAAAGTTCCAGGAGGAATAAAATGTAAGGGCACGACAAAAGCATATAGTGGCATTGAGTACTTTTAATAGAGTAGATGAAATGTCTGCAGCATAATATTTTAAAACAACCACACAATGAAATCCCACTCTAAAAAAACACAGTGCACTGTCATGGGCATTTGTATGGATGAGCAGCGAAAGAAATCAAGGAGATGGGTGTAGTGTTAAACAAACCAAATCTGCACAAGCAAGCAACCAAGACTTCGGGGATGAGGAAACAAAAAAAAGAACTTGATTTAGTTAATCCAAAAAGCCAAAGAATCAAATATTCAAAAACAATAGAAAAGCACAAGCAGCTTCCATGCCAAAGAGTTGACAAAGACAGCAACAGAAACAACCCAGGTTGACTAAAGAAACTAATAAGTTGACAAAAAAACAATGCAAGAACAAACAGCAGCAGCCATTCAAGTTTAGCTTTCCTAGCAATACACCAAAAAACCCATTCTCAAAAGAGGGATGGAAGGGTATTATTTCTGAATGGATGAAATGGAATCATAAACCGGGAGTAAAAAAATGTTCAAAAATAAAAACAAAAAAAAATCTAGAAGGGGATTATTTCTCAAAAGTCTAAGACTAATAAAAGACCATCAAAATCCATTCTCTTCCGCTGTACCAATCAAAATCTTAAAAAAAAGACTACAACTAAGAGCAATGCCCGGCATGACGACCTCTCTCACCCGGTTCGAAAATGTGTTTAAAATAGAGAAGAAATCTATAACATCCATATTGGGCGTCGGGTCGCAATAGAAAGGACAATATAAATCAAGAATTGGTGGCTAAACCTGGTCATGACATATAGTGAGTCAATATCACTCACTATTTAGCATTTCAGCACAACCAAACAAGAAATTAACAGTACTTTGGTAAACCATCTTCAGCAATGCCATAAAGAAAGTAAAACCTGATATAGAACTGCAGAAATGCAAATTGAGGGAACCAAAATTATGAATTAAACCCTCTAAAATAACTGATATTCCACCTCAGTTTACTTGGAATGAGCAAAAGATTCCGAGAATTCATAAGGAGAAGGCATGGTATGACCCTTAAAATAAATTTTATTTACTTTGAAAACCAGTAAAACAAAAAGAGAGGCATCACCATGAGAGCATTGTCGAAAGAGTAACAACCAACCATAACCTTAAGAACAGAAGAAAGTGAGTCTAGAGAGACATCTATGCTGCATTCTAATGCCCACCTCCGGGCCTTTTCGTTGCAATCTTCTTGATCGCCTTGGTGTCTACCTCTCCAGAAACGGTAAAGAAAGACTTTGGCCGCCACTCATGCTGAACAAGAGCGCTTGCTTTGCCAGCATTGTTCAGCCGTGCCTTCAATGTAGTCAATGGATCCAAAGCATACATTATAAGCATGCCAAATACTATACTAATTTAATGAATGAGCCAACTCACTTCTATCATACACATGAAGCAACGAGAGAGAAGCCAGGATCTCAAGTGGCAATATAATATATATATAGAAGAGAAATAATTATTACAAGTTCCTAATTTTATGATTTAACACTCGAATGTAGATTTTACTAACAAAAATTAAATGTAATCATAAGAAAATGCAAAAAACAATTTGATTGTTAAAAATAACTTGATTGCAAAATCAAGTTAAGGATACACAAAACAAGCTACAGATTACAAAAGAGAAAAATGAAAACCAAGACAAATGAGATAAATATATAAATTACATGGGGTATAGAAAAGAAGATATTAACCAATTTGACACTTGAAAATGTAGATTTCAATATGATTTCATCCTATTATGTCCCTTTTTTGGCCCCCTATTTTTTTCACATATCCACTTGAGCTTCTTTTTTTTAAAATAAAAAACTTGTAGCAAGGGGTATCAATATTAGGATCCAGAAAGAGCACGAAACTAAAACAAGGAACATGCCTACATACTTCCACAAGGAAGAGTTGTTCCAATGATACTTTTTTCAATCAATCTACTTTAGGAAGTCAGGTATTACATTACAGCCAGATCACTTCACAATAAGCAGAAACCATGCATGTTGATCTGGCATTTCAAAATGATTTGCACAAAGAAACTACTCACAAAGTCAATGAGGCAATTAGGTCAACTTTTGACAAGCTAACTCCAGCATTGCATTTGATGAAGTCCCCATTTTTGGTGTCGAATGAAAGATCTGTTCCAAGTGAGGCGACATTGGTCCCAATCACACCGGAGAAATTAACGAGTGGGGGTAAAGCTGTCGACCCCAATGCTTGAGCTTACAGCTGCATAGTCATGCGAGATAGTGTACTTCCACCTGTTAAAATATAATTATCAAAAGAGCAGAAATCACAATGGTCGACATTTGCATATCCGTGAATCTTTAGGGAAGCGAGAGGATTTTCCGATAGCAAAATTTCATAAGTTCTTTGCATTCTCGGGAAAACAAAAGAGAGAAAGTAAATACACTATATATTAAATAGCTTACATTGCCGGACCTTTGATCGGGAACTTTGAAGCAAAAGATTGTCTTCGGACCCGGGGAGCGGAGTTCATCGACTGTAATAATTGTAAAAAGCTGGTGGCAAAGCAAACTGAAGGTATGATAATTGATGTTTAACACATATCCAGGCACCAAAAAAAATAAAAAAATGAGTTGAAAAAAAAAGAGTTAATCAAAATAACAAAGCACATTATATGAGAATGGGTACCATTGTAAAATTCTTATGCTACTAACCTTAACTATGGTTACACAGAACAAGAAATTACTGAATACATATAAAAGTAACAGACAGACTATGGATCAAGCATGAGCTCCTTTCCTATCTCAATCTTCAACATATCATGCAAATATACACTCTTGATGACATGTTGAATCAATAATAACATAAAGTTGGCTAAATGTCCAATAGCAGCAACAAGTCTATAGAGCCATAAATATAAAATTCGGTTCACAGTAAAGCATGAAGAAGACTATAAAGAGGACTAACTATCTTACATTGGAACTCGTGTCCACTTTGATATCAGTAGTGATATTCTTGTTCTTCAGCTGAGTATTGACATCAGCAGCAAGGAACTCACCTTTCTTCGTTCCAGAGGATGTGATAGTCTGCAAAATAATGAGAAAAAGAAAACAGAAGAAAACAATTTTGTCAACAAATTAAAATGGGATGGAGATAACAAAATCTACCATGACAAATCCCTTCTGAAATCCACCAACAGAAAATGAATTACTAAAATTTTTATGCTATAAATAGTGACATCCCAATGATACAATCAAGATTTACAAGTGCAAGAACAAGACTGGAATTCAGTCAGACTACATATACTACTAATTTACATGGTTTGGTCTGGCAGATCATTCAAAAACTAATGACCGAGGTTGACATTGTCCAGCAAATTAGTTTCTTAATGCATAGATGACAATACTAAACAAAAACTCGAAATCGAGGAAAACTAAAGAAAACCCACTTGTCCTCCACAATTATATCTTCTACCCCAACTCTTAAAACATTAACACTGTGTGGGCATTATAAACAAAAGGGTCACGGAAAAATTTAAGAGAAAAAAAAATACAATGAGAAGCTTAATGAGACAAAAAAACTAGGTAAAATGAACGAGAAAAGGAATAGGCATAAAAAAAAAAAGGAAAAAGAAACCACTTACAGCACCAGTAGGAGAGAACGTAGTTAGAGTGAACTTGTGGTCAGTCTGGTAGTCCTTGTACAAGAGATGTATTAAAAGCCATCAACAAAAATGAAAACCCCTCTAATAAAATATGCACGCAACTCTGTCTACAACAAAAAGAAAAAGAAAAGCAAGAAACGGGGTTTGCACCTCTGGCCTTCTTGCCAACTCTGTCTTTTTTTTCTTTTCACTCTGGTGTGTTTCTCAAGAAAAGGAGAGAGAGAGTTTCCTAACTAGGATTAATTATTTTCACTCTGAGTTTCCTAACTCAGAGGCCGGTCAAGCCAGCTTTTCTTTTATACTGCAGATCAATGTCTACAACTCAAAATCGAGGAAAACTAAAGAAAACCCACTTGTCCTCCACAATTATATCTTCTACCCCAACTCTTAAAACATTAACACTGTGTGGGCATTATAAACAAAAGGGTCACGGAAAAATTTAAGAGAAAAAAAAATACAATGAGAAGCAGAAGAATGAGACAAAAAACTAGGTAAAATGAACGAGAAAAGGAATAGGCATAAAAAAAAGGAAAAAGAAACCACTTACAGCACCAGTAGGAGAGAACGTAGTTAGAGTGAACTTGTGGTCAGTCTGGTAGTCCTTGTACAAGAGATGTATTAAAAGCCATCAACAAAAATGAAAACCCCTCTAATAAAATATGCACGCAACTCTGTCTACAACAAAAAGAAAAAGAAAAGCAAGAAACGGGGTTTGCACCTCTGGCCTTCTTGCCAACTCTGTCTTTTTTTTCTTTTCACTCTGGTGTGTTTCTCAAGAAAAGGAGAGAGGGAGAGAGTTTCCTAACTAGGATTGATTATTTTCACTCTGAGTTTCCTAACTCAGAGGCCGGTCAAGCCAGCTTTTCTTTTATACTGCAAATCAATGGCTAGGATTAATTATTTCCTAACTAGATCTACGGTCAAATAAACCACAGGTTATTTAGAGTTACTGGCATACATGTCTCCCTTTATTCTTTCTCTCGCAGTACAGATGTCTTATTCGAAGTTACTAGCATGCGAGGGTCGATGGAGGGGTTCCCAAGTAGGTCAAGAAGGCGAGAATATGCGGCGACATTCTAATCGGAGATGATTTTGTGAAATTATGGGCGCCGACATTCTAAGGAGCTTGCCCTTCTCCATTCTAGAATTCCAACCACATGAAATCGGCAAGATTACTTGCACAACTATGCATTGCGGTTCGGAGAGGACATATCTTGGTGCCAAAAGATAGCGAGGTTTTTCTTTCTTTGGATGGAAGCTTACTTTGCGTGGATGACAAGGATCCGTGGATAAGAAACGGTGGAAGATGGACAATTCTCACCCTTCCATTGCCTCAACAACGAGTATTTTGCTTACTTGGTTTGACCAGTTTATATCGGCAATTTCATTTTTTGATCCTCCAATCCGCTTGGACATGAATATATTATTTTAAGCGGTCTCTACGGATTCGAAGGCTGCGTCATATGAAACATATATTTGACTAGGCGATGTGTGGGATCACTCTATTTGCGAGGCGAGATTGATAGCCTCATCCAACCGCTGGGCATTTGACTAGCTGATGCCTTTTCTTTGTATCTATAAAGAGAGCTCATCTTTCAATTTGTTTTTGTTTGAAATTAAATATATTAACGACCAAATTTCATGTTAAAAAATTTCATTGACAAGTCTTTAACTGCTTTGAGTTTATACAGCTCCGAAATGTAATTTTGGATGAATGATTATACACCACTTTAGAGCTCCGAAATTTAAAAAAATTGTAATCAAATCCTCTAATGGGCCATCGTCTCAACATTCGCTGCCCTCCATTGTAATGATACAAACCATTAATAACAGATATCATACTCATACATGTGTTTAATGTAGAAAAAACAGGATCATCAAACCAGAGACGAACTATTTACAGCTCTGAGGGGTGTTGCGTGACAGGACATAATCAGCTAATTCTGGCTCAAGAGAATTCAGAATCCATGAAAGCATCATGTCATTACAGCGTTGCCAAAGAGCATGTTCTTCAGGATTCGAAGCCTCATGGAGCTCTTTGATTGTCCATAGAATTTCTCGAATGCCATGTAATCTGCAATTCAAAAATCAATATAATATGTTAGAGAAGAAACAAACAATCAGCACCCAAATCTGAAATACATTTATAAACACAGCAAAACAAATCAGAAATACATTATGTTGATACATGTTCCCGAACTAAGGAGATGATCGAATTGCAAGATATCCCTAGTATATTACGTCGATGAATTTATTTTAGTCCATTAAAAAAAGGACACAAACGAAACCTTTAAAACCATTCTCACTTTCACACGTAAATGCAACAATGATAATCCAACAAAAGAGTTCATATTAGCAAGTATCGACAACGACAAAGATAATAGCTTTGTTTGCGTTTACATAATATCATTCACTAGTACGATTACTATTAATGAAACTATTCCTCACACCTTGAAATTAACATTCTTTACATCTCACGGTTTAATCTAAAAAAGCTCTCATATCCACAATTCATTCCCCAAAACTACCACAAAAACAACAACAAATATGAAACATTTTGCCTCCCTTAATGCCAAATTTTCTCATTTGCAGTCAAACATAGAGAATTGCAGATTCTAAGCAAGGAAAAAATACCTTTTCCAAATACTCTAACTTTAACTCACTCGAGATAGCTACATTTTGCATCACAACTTAGAAAAAAAAACCATCATTCATTTCCAAAAATTAACTAAAAACTTCACCCATCTTTACCTACAAACCATTTCTTTTTCCGTGCTCTGTTGCCAGAGCCTTAATTGAGGTATTAACTAACATTTTTTCCCATGGCTTTACAAATTACACACATCAACAAGATCTAACCATGTTGCAACATCAAATTCTTGTAATTAAAAGTCACAACAGCCTGCACCTTGTCGTAGCAGATCACGCAAAAACTAATGACCAAGGTTCACATTGTCTAGCACTTAGTTTCCTAATGCATAGATGACAATACCAACCAAAAACTCGAAATTGAGGAAAATTACAGAAAACCCACTTCTCTCCCACAATCCATGGGGGACTTTGTCCCCATCCCTACATAAACGTGACTTTTCTAGAGCTTCGAAACACATTACATGATAACATTTCATCAAACAGCTTGTTGCAGTATAAAACCAACTCTATTTTCATAAAAAAAAAAGCGCTCATTTGAATTAAAGGGAATAAACTTCATTATCCACCCATAATCCATGCTCATATGATTCTTTAACTAGTGAGCTCTATATGCTTAAATTTTGATGTTAGCATTTTATCAGACACCATTAAGCCATTCTGAGTAGTAAGCCAGTAGCAATCTTATGCCAGATCAATGAATTAGGTCCTTCTCTTTTTACTCAGGAACTTGAAAAACTCGAGTGAACATGCAAGAAAACTTTTTCCTCTTATTTTGATCAATAGGAGAGAGGATTCTAATCATCAAATATACTATTGTATCATGTTATGTACATCTTTACCAGTATCCAGTAGACATCCAAAGCTCTCAACCCTCCTATTGCATCTTCCCAAAGGCATCCAAAGCTTCCTCACAAAACCCATTCTACGTGTAACCACAAAATCTCCACTTCTGGCAAACCCATCTACCATTTTAATCCAAGAAACAACATTTCTGGTCGGCATTTAGTAAGTTGTTTACTTGGTAAACGGAGAGAGTCTTAGACCATCAACGCACGAGTTCTATGAGTCCACGAGTTTGACCGGTTTTACTGAGTCAACTCCTGATTTTACAGATTTTCAAGTTTTATCCCGATTTCGTGAGTCCACAAGTTGTACAATAATTATGTCATCATTTAGGCCTTAACTCTTACATACACAATACTATTATGTTTTTTTAAAATGATATGACTCACATCATAATAACAAGAGAAATTCTTTTATTAACAAATAAAAAAACAAATGTCAGTATTGCATTTATATACAATACCATTCACTATAATAAAGAAGATGATGTTTGAAAGCACTTATTGATAAGAGGTTTTTTACCTTCTTATGAAAATTGGATTGTACATAGGGAGCCTTATGTCACAGATATATTGTTCGGACCTTCATCAGGAGGGATTAGTCGTGTCGTGAATGATAAGGGAGATGCAAATCCATATAGGAACATGGTTCTAGATGTAATGGGGGATGGTGATGCATACTATAATAATAGGGTTTGTAGTATTGTTGTGATAGAGGACCCCCCGAATCTAGAGGCATCTAATGTTTTTAAATTGTTGAAAGTTGCAGAAGAACCTTTGTGGAATGGCTATACCAAGCAATCAAAATTATATGCTTGTGACAATTGCTTAATATGAAGTAAAATTTAAATTTTACTCTGAATGCCTTCAACAATTTTACTGAATTTGCTAAGAGTTGTATGCGTGATGATGGTAATTTGGTTTCAATTTTTTATGATGCCAAGAAATTTATGCGGCCACTACCTAATTATGAGAAATATGATGTATGTCCTAATTACCGCATGTTGTATTATGGGGTAGATGCAATGAAAATAAAGTGTGATTTTATGTGGAAGTTCACATACAAACATATAAACCCTACTAGTAAAGGCTCTTATAAGACGGAGAAGCAACTCTAATACTTTCCATTGACACAAAGACTTCAGGGGCTATTTATGTCTCCACACAATGCCAAAGATATGACATGGCATCATTTAAATAAGTCACATGATCGAGTGATGGTGCATCCAGTGTTGTCAAACTCGCGAGTCAACTCGTAAACTCGTTTTGGGTCAAAATCGGGTTTGAATTTTTAAAATCGGACCGGATCGGTCCGATTTCACGATCCTCTCAAATCTTTCAAAATGAAAGCCATTAGCAAAACTGCAAAAAAGCAAGCACACAAGGAAGATAATCTGAGAGGTGAAGCCTACAGGGAATGAAGATCTAAGCACAAAGAGAACAGATCTGGAGATTTTAGGCTCTAAAACTTGAATAAACAAGCGTCAAGAGCTCCATACATTTTGGATTGTTGGATCTTGATCATAGAGACAGAAGAGAGAGTCCAGAAGATATAGAAAAAAAAATATCTTCACCAAAAGAAAGAGTGAGCAGAGAGTACTGGTGTGGCACGACGACTATTCACTAACTACCCGTAATTTTTCAGCCAGGTTTAGGGAAGATCGGTTCTCAATGTAAATTTTCAAAAGATTGTGAGTTCGGGCTGCCCATAGAGAGTAAGAAAGGACGAGTGTGGGTATTATTAAGAAAGATTTTAATAATTTTTTTTTCCATTATCTCTTGCTTCTTTTTTATTAAACCATGAGGCTTTTTGTTGATTTGTCTCTCCGTGGTGCTTTAATTGTAGTGGCTTGGGTGACAGTAATTATGATTTGGTTAATAAACTAGATTACTATTAAGATACAAAAGAGTAAGAATTAAATTAAATTTATATTAAATTAAGATACATTAAATTAAATTAATTTTTTTTATATTTTTATATCATTTTCATGTCCTGATTTAAAAATATTTTTTATTTATTTATTATAGCACACCAACAAAACATTTATTTTAAATTTGTTAGTTTTTATCTAATGAAATTCTATGGACATAATTGTTTTGTAATATATTTTTAAGTTATTTTGAATCATATATGAACCTTAACTAATGAAATTTTATGGCCATAATTATGGTGTATTGTATTCGGAAATATTTTACTTATGATTTTACAATTTTTCTACCTACACGATTTTAGCTGTGATTTTACAATTTTTATACGGACAAATTCGGGTACGATCTTACGATTTACGATCCGATCTTACGATCCGATTTTTCGAAGCCCCTTCCGTTTCGTGTCAAAATCGCGATTTTGACAACCTTGGGAGCATCCATCAGATGGATATACATGGATAGAGTTTAACCGTGTCTATCCAAACTTCGCGACATATCCACGAAATGTTCGATTAGGGTTATGCACTGGTGGGGTTTTTCCACGTCGATCTGGTTTTAAATGTTAGATGAAGTGTCTTAGTTTAATGAGGGACATGTTAGTAGCTCTTCAAACTGTGATAAAATTCTTGAATTTGGTGTCTACCACAATTGGGTGAAGAAAAGCATTTTCTGGGAGCTTCCATATTGGTATACAAATCTAATTTGTCACAACCTAGATGTCATGCACATTGAGAAAAAAATTCTTTGACAATATCTTTTATGCAGTAATGGATTGTCCTAATAGAAAGCAAGGATACTTGTAAAAGGTCTGGGTTGGATATTCGGTTATGCTTGTAAGAATCTAAACTTACATTTGCAACAAGATGCATGTGGTCAAGTTTACAAACCGAAAGGCACTTATTATCTCTTCAAGAAACAACAACAACAATTGTTGTCATGGATGAAAGAATTGTCCTTTCCTGATGGTTATACTTCAAACATATCACGGTGTGTAAAAGAAGCACAATGTAAGGTTCAGGCATGAAAAGTCATGGTTATCATGTTGTTATGCAAAGACTTCTTCCTGTTGCGTTTTGACCTTACTTGCCTAGACCACTATGGGAGGTTATACTTCAAACATATCATGGTGTGTAAAAGAGGCACAATGTAAGGTTTCAGGCATGAAAAGTCATGGTTATCATGTTTTTATGCAAAGACTTCTTCTTGTTGCGTTTTGACCTTACTTGCCTAGACCACTATGGGAGGCATTCACTGAATTGTCAGTAGTTTTTTGCGACATCTGTGCTACAAATTTAAATGTCCACCACATGGAGTTGATGCAGATGAATATAATTAAAATAATTTATAAACTTGAAAGGATTTTTCCTCCATCTTTCTTTGACTCAATGAAACACTTGACGATACATCTACCTTATGTGACACAAGTTGGTGGGCCCGTTCAATATCGATGGATGAAAATTGTATAATTTTTTGCTGTTGTTCAAAAGAATATGTCTTTGAAGTAGAAAGACAAAGGTGCGCTTACTATCCCATGTACTATTGGCAATGGTGGTTTTAAAAGGGTTTTATGTGATTTAGGTGCATCCATTAGTGTTATGCCTAAAATATTTATGATTCTCTTAGTTTGGAGCCTTTGAATAAAACTAGCATTGTAATACAACTTGCAGATCGTAGTTTTGTTTACCCACTTGATGTGATAGAAGATGTCCTAGTCAAGATTGATAGTTTGGTAATTCCATGTGACTTTTATATTCTTGATATGGAACATGATTCTTGTGATTCTAGCAATCCAATATTATTTGGAAGACCATTCTTGAAAACTGCCAATACAAAAATTGATTGTGGTAAGGATACTTGGTCTATGGAGGTAGGAAATGAAAAGATTGAATTTAATTTTCATGATGCAATGAAATATCCTTATAGCAATGTTTATTCTATCACATGTTTATGATTTTAATTGTATGGATGGATTAAGCGTAGCTTTGAGCTATGACTATGATTTTACCCAATTGGAGGAGATGGAGAGGCACCTATTTGTTCCCCAAAACATTCACGATTCCTACCCATGAATCACCCTTATAGATATCAGTCAGATAAGTTTATAAAAAGGAGTAATTGAAGGCTCCCTCCTTTTCCACGTCGATGTGGTTTAGAAATGTTAGTTGAAGTGTCTAAGTTTAATGAGGGATATGTTAGTAGCTCTTCAAACTGTAATAAAATTCCTGAATTTGGTGTCTATCACAATTGGGTGAAGAAAAATCATATAAGTAATTTCAGCACACATTTTGTTAACTTATCTATTTTGTATGAAATAATAATTCATACATTGTTATTGTTATGCTAGGTTCAATACAAATCACTTGGAATTGAGAATCAAATCGTTGCACTTTCTATGGGCCCAACAAATTCAGTGAAATGTTATAATGGGTATTATTTCAATGGGTTTAAATCCCATACTAAATACTATGGGCGATTTAAAAAAAATAATGAATAGCGGGGTTTGTGTGAAAGGAAGTTGCTATAATGATAATAAAATTGATTATTATGGAATGCTTGAAGAAGTGATTTGGCTTAAATATTTAGAGAGTAAGTGCAAGGTATTTATGTTTAAGTGTCATTGGTACGATACAAAACATGGGCTTAAAGTGCATCGTTCAAATGGTTTGGTTGAATCAAGCATACCTCTAGACTACATGGCAATGAAGATTTTGTCTTGGCGCAGCAATGCCAACAAGTCTATGTGTAGTATACGTGTCCACCAGATAATAAATCATCAGAATGGTGGACGGTTATAAAGATAGTTGCTAGAAGTCGTTATAACGTTGATATAAGTGAATTTATTGAAAACACTGACAATGTTAAATCATTTGATGTTGATCAATCAGATGAAATTTCTCAATCATGTTATAATCAAATTTATTTGTTAACACATCTTATTATGAAGAAATCAACCAACATGAGTTGCTCTGGGTAGAGGCAAATTGGGGAGAAGTTGAAATGGCTTCAGATGAAGAAATTGATTATGATAATGATGTTGGTGGTGATGATGATAATGATGATGGTGGTGATGATGATGTGACTAGGAGTGATGATAATAATGATTAGCATGATATTGTATATGCACATAGTTTAATGAAATATTTTTATTGATGATAATGATGAGTAGCATGATGCTTGTATTTCTTATATGTAATGAAATATTTTTACTGATAATATATAATATTCTTTTGTTCATAATTTTTTTATTGTCAAATTAAATAGTTTTTAGCAACAACACTTATTGATGACAATACAAATGTTTTAGAATGTCTAGATGTGGATCCATATTAGATTCCAGGAGTGATAGGTTTGCTTCCAGATTGAATTGCACTCCATCTAGGGTGAATAAGAAAGCATCCACTTCTCGCCAACCTGAGCATCAATACTTATAGGATTCAAGAGTACATTTCCTCATCAAGAAGATTATGGGAGGTTAAATGCATATGAAGATTTTGGGTTTCAAAATTTGCTTGCAACTTAAGGTTTCCCTCGAGATGACCCGACCATTTATAAAGAGTTTAATTTACATCAGGGTTATGAGGGAGTAGTTGGTGATGATGATGACGATGACGATGACGACATTAGAGATCAAGTTAAGGGAGCTGCTGGTAACATGAGATCTTCAGAGGATCAAGATTGTCTCACAGGTACACCAGAGCAAAATGGCTTCTCTGAACACAGGCATCGACATATTGTGGATACTGGTTTAACACTACTGGCTCATGCCTCTGTTCCTTCACAATTCTGGACAGCTACTGATGCAAACCAAGGAGCTGGACATATTGATCATACACTCGGGAATGCGTCTGAATTCGCACAAGACCCTTTGTCACTTCCAAGTGGCCCAATTACAAGACTTGGAGCCAAACGCTTCAAGGAAGCACTAAATGGGCTAATCCAAGAAATTTGGGTTGATTCTAAAAAGACCAAAGTGGGATCAAATGATAATCAAGGCTTAGTCCACATCATCAAAGCAATTGAAGAGGGTAATAATTAACGTTTCAGCATGATCTGACCATCAAAGGGCATGCATTTGATGACTTTCAAGGTTATTAATTAGAGGAATGAAGTTGGTCTTAAATGGTTATGTTAAATACATTAAATTTAGTGATTTAGCTATTTATGATAGCCTCTAGAAGTCCAAGAGACCTAAAAACATGGGGACATGTTTATGTTACTGTTTGAGCTCTTTTAAAGCTTTAGTTATGACTTTTCCTATTCTTGGAGGGTTGTTCCAAGTATAAAAAGGGGCATTTTGAAATGATTAAGCAGATTATGTTTTCAGAAAATTATCATATTTGTGAGGTCTTGTGTTCCTCTTTGTTTTTAAAAGAACTCCTAGAACTTATCAAGTTAATCTTGTGGCGTTCAAACAAGCAAACTTATCACCTTGATTGTTGAGAGATTCTCAGGTCTTCTAGGTGTGGCGTTTCAATCTTTACGGTCTTGGTTTTCATTTTGTTAGGTGACGAGTCAAGGCTCAACCAATCTGGTCTACACAATCTTGGGGTTCTAAACCATCATTCTTATTGGGTTTCATAACAATTGTTGATGAAGTTCATATCATTTGGTATCAGAGCTTTGGTTCTAAGATAAGTTTGACTATCTTTCATTTTTATTCTTTTCTTTTAAATACTGTTACCTTTTGTACAAGAAAAAAAACTCAAAAAAAAAAGTATACTGTTACCTCTTGTCAGAATACTTTTGTTTTCAATCTTGTTTCTCACCTTATTCAAGTCCAGGAAAAAAAATCGTCAAAATAAAAGTACAGAATTCCAAAACAAAAATAACAATTTCTCTTTTCAATCTTGTATCTCACCTTATTGAAGTTCTTGGCCTTTTGGTTAGTTTTGGTTGATTTCTCATTTTTTTGAATTGCTGTGGGATTATTTTGATTTAGTTTTTGAAAGTTCGATGAAGAACTAAAGAAGACACAAAAGAGTGGAAAAAGGCAAGAGTGTGTGAGACCATAAGAGGGTAAAAGCCATTTAGTGTGAAAACACGAGCGCAAGTGTATCAATTCTTGAGTGAAACACGTGATGGAGTGCTTGTGAGGATTCTAACCTTGTTTTGCAGATTTTAAATATGTCCAATAATCAAGAAGATACAACCGAAGAAGTTCAACAAAATGGAGTTCCCAACCTCCAAATGCAAGCCTTGTTAGGGGAGATGAGGCGTATGTTGAGGGCTGAATTAGAACCTATTCATGATAGGTTGGACGGGGGTAGAAGCGTAAGCTCCTAGGGGACATCAACAACACATCCCCAATAGGCAGCAAGGTGGGCGTGCTCCGTGGCGTAATGTTGAGGAAGAGGCGGAGTCCGAGGAGTTTGATGAGCCATATTTGAACCGGGGCAGGTTTCAACGTGGGAATGAGAATCGAGAAGCTAGGATGGGTAGGCCTAGGAGGGATAATGACTTGGAAAACATAAAGATTAAAATCCCATCTTTTCAAGGTAAAAGTGATCCTGAAGTTTATTTGGAGTGCGAAACTAAAATGGAGATGGTGTTTGATTGTCACAACTACTCGGAGATAAAGAAGGTTAAGTTGGCTGCAATTGAATTCACTGATTATGCCATTGTTTGGTGGGATCAATTACTAATTAATAGGAGAAGAAGGAATAGAGAGCCACCTGTGGACACTTGGGAGGAGATGAAAATGCTTATGAGAAAGCGTTTTGTACCCATCCACTATTATAGGGGATTGTATCAAAAGTTGCAGAGGCTAAATCAAGGTTCCAAGAGTGTGGAAGAATATTACAAGGAGATGGAGGTAGCTATGATCCGGGCTAATGTGGAAGAAGACCGCGAAGCGACCATGGCTAGGTTCTTGCATGGTTTAAATCGTGAGATTACAGATATAGTTGAAATGCAACACTATGTTGAGTTGACAGATATGGTGGATCAAGCCATAGAGGTGGAGGAACAACTCAAACAAAAAGGATTGGTTAGGAGGGGACAACCTATGGCTAACACCAGCCTATGGAAGACAACTCTGGAAAGGGATGAGCAGCTACAACATAAGCCAAAATTTGAATTCCAAACCAACAACCGCTGCTGCTTTAGGTAACACCGAAACTTCAAGTTCTAAATCACGTGATATTAAGTGTTTTAAATGCCAGGAGCGGGGACACATAGCCAGCCAGTGTGTAAATAAAAGGGTGATGGTGATAAATGCCCAAGGAGAGCTTGAGTCGGAGAATGAGGAAGATGATAATGACATGCCACCTCTGGAGGATCCTGATGATGAGCAAAGTGCTGTGGTTGGAGATTTATTGATAGCAAGGCGAGTTCTCAATATGCAGGTTAAGGAGGAAGAGAGTGACCATAGGGAGAACTTGTTTCATACTCGGTGCTGTGTGAAAAACAAAGTTTGCAGTGTCATTATCGATGGAGGGAGCTGCACAAATGTAGCCAGCACTTATTTGGTGGAGAAATTGGCCTTAACTACCTTGAAACATCCTCACCCTTATCGGCTTTAGTGGCTGAATGAATGTGGTGAAATTATGGTGACAAGGCAAGTATTGGTGGCACTATCCATTGGTAAATATGAGGATGAGGTGCTTTGTGATGTGGTTACTATGCATGCATGCCACTTACTATTGGGAAGACCATGGCTTTATGATCGGAGGGTTACGCATGATGGATTCACAAATAGGTATTCTTTCACTCATAGAAAGCAACCTATTATTCTTTTGCCATTGAATCCAGAATAGGTCAGGGAGGACCAATTAAAGTTACAAAGATCAAGTGAACAAAAGAAAGAAAAAGAAATGAAAGCCGAAATTGAAAAAAAATATTTTTAAAAAAAAGAAAGAGAGAAAAACATTGATCAGAGAGAAAAAGAAAGAGAAGGGATTTCGGCCATAGTGAGAGCAAGAGAGGAAAAATTCAATTACATTGCAGAAAAAAGTGAGATCAAGAGAGCATTATTTTCACACCAGCCCCTTATTGTACTCATGTACAAGGAGGCTCTTTTATGTACTAACGATCTTGTCGGTTCTTTGCCGAGCGATATTGTTTCTCTTTTGCAGGAATTTGAAGATGTCCTTCCCGATGAGGTACCTTATGGATTACCTCCAATCCGAGAGATTGAACATCAAATTGATTTCATACCAGGTGCGTCAATTCCAAACCGACCTGCTTATAGGAGTAATCCCGAGGATACCAAGGAACTTCAGAGGCAAGTAGGTGAATTATTAGAGAAGGGGTATGTGCGTGAAAGCATGAGTCCTTGTGCAGTTCCGGTGCTATTAGTTCCTAAGAAGGATGGCACATGGAGGATGTGTGTTGACTGTCGAGCTATCAACAACATAACGGTAAAGTATCGTCATCCCATTCCTAGATTAGATGATATGTTGGAAGAATTGCATGGTTCTTGTGTCTTTACAAAAGTGGATCTTAAGAGTGGATATCATCAGATTAGGATGAAGGAAGGTGATGAATGGAAAACTGCTTTTAAAACTAAATACGGTTTGTATCAGTGGTTAGTGATGCCTTTCGGTTTAACTAATGCTCCAAGTACATTTATGCAATAGATGAACCATGTTGTGCGTGCATTTATTGGCAGATTTGTCGTTGTGTTTTTTGATGATATCCTAATTTATAGCATAAACCTGAAAGAACATGTAATGCATTTGAAATCTGTCTTGGAAATTCTAAGGAAAGAAAAGTTGTTTGCTAATCTCTAGAAGTGCATCTTTTGCACGGATAAACTTGTGTTTCTTGGTTTTGTTGTTAGTAACAAAGGAATTGAGTTGGACGAGGAAAAGGTTAAGGCAATCAAAGACTGGCCAACACCTACAACAATCAGCCAAGTGAGGAGTTTCCACGGCTTAGCTAGCTTTTATAGACGGTTTGTGCGTGATTTTAGTAGCTTAGCCACACCTCTTACTGAAGTCATCAAGAAAAATGTGCCGTTTAAGTGGGGGGAAGAACAAGAAAAGGCATATAAGCTGATCAAAGAAAAGTTAACTAATGCAACTTTGCTTGTTTTACCTAACTTTGCTAAAACTTTTGAAATTGAGTGTGATGCTTCAGGAATAGGTATTGGAGCTGTTTTGATGCAAGAAGGTCATCCAATTGCTTATTTTAGTGAAAAGTTGAGTGGGGCAACCCTAAATTACCCTACTTATGATAAGGAGATGCATGCCTTGGTAAGGGCTTTGGAAAACTGGCAGCATTATCTATGGCCAAAGGAATTTGTGATTCACGCGGATCATGAGTCTTTGAAGCATTTGAAAGGACAACAAAAGTTGAACAGACGCCACGCCAAGTGGGTGGAATTAATTGAAACATTTCCTTATGTGATCAGATACAAGCAAGGTAAGGAAAATGTGGTAGCTGATGCATTGTCCCGAAGGTATGCTTTACTTTCCATTTTAGATACAAAATTGCTTGATAAGTTCTAGGAACACAAGACCTCACAAATATGATATTTTTTCTAAAAACATAATCTACTAAATCATTTCGAAATACCCCTTTTTATACTTGGAACAACCCTTTTTAGGTCTCTTGGACTTCTAGAGGCTATCATAAATAGCTAAATGACTAAATTCAATGTATTTAACAAAACCATTTAAGACCAACTTCATTCCTCTGATTAATAACCTTGAAAGTCATCAAATCCATGCCCTTTGATGGTCAGATCACGCTGAAACGTTTTTGCATAATTATTACCCTCTTCAATTGCTTTGATGATGTGGACTAAGCCTTGATTATCATTTGATCCCATCTTATTCTTTTTAGAATCAGCCCAAATCTCTTGGATTAGCCCATTTAGTGCTTCCTTGAAGCGTTTGGCTCTAAGTCTTGTAATTGGGCCACTTGGAAGTGACAAAGGGTCTTGTGCGAATTCAGACGCATTCCCGAGTGTATGATCATTATGTCCAGCTCCTTGGTTTGCATCAGAAGTCTCTTGGGTGGAAGGGTTTTGGGTGTAGTGATAAAAAGTGTCTTCAAGAAAAACCACATCGTGATTGGTAAAAATTTTCAGATTTGCAATATTATAAAGTTTGTAAGCTTTTTGTCCCATGTGATAACCCGAGAAAAATTCATTTGGTGGCACGTGGAGAAAATTTTAAGGATGCATTGACTACAGTTGTGAAAGCAAGGCAACCAAAAACGCTCGTTCGAGAATAATCAGGATGTTTCTTGTAAAGAATCTCAAAAGGTGTTTTCTTGTGAAGCAATAATGTGGGAAGGCGATTAATGATATGAATGGAAGTAAGGATACATTCTTCCCAAAAAGTAATGGGTAAATGTGTCTATGTTTCAAGAATGTGAAGCACGCGAGCAGTTTCAAGAATGTGTCTATGTTTGCGCTTAACGCCACCATTTTGCTGAGGTGTATATACACATGAATGTTGAAAAAGAACGCCTTCCTCAAGAAATTGGTGTCTCACTTTTATGACGCATTAAGAAAACCCATGTAAAACAAGAAAAATCGTCCACAATAGTCAAGAAATAAAAGGCACTCGAAAGAGAGGGGGTTTTATAACGACCCCAAATATCAAAATGAACAAAAGAAAAACACCTCGAAGTTGAAATTGAACTAAAATCTAACATTTCTAATTCACAAGCCATTCAAAGTCAAATTATGCATATTCAAAGATGTCTGATAAAAGTATGATAACATGAATAAAGAGTGGTACAAGGTATGATGAGAATAGACACACATTATAACAAAAGTGACGATTGCATGAAATAGAGATGATTGAAACATAACCATGTCAATAGGTATGAAAGATGCGTTGATGCTAATTTAGATTAGTATAATGATAATGCAATAAAATGGTGATCTTAACAATATCCATGGTTCCATGCTTGTAAAAACTGATAATACCAAAACTCAACTTGTTCATTTCAACCTACAAGTGATGAGAGACCACATCTCCTAGAAGTGCAATTAGGCTTCCAAGCTACTAAGTTTAAGACATACATTAGAAATGAAGTTAAGGAACCACTTTGGTATTTATGAAAACCGACATTATATATAAGTATAAGAAAAAAAACTAAAGAAAATATACTAAACTTGAGGTGCACAACAATACTTAGTAATTTAAATAAAATTGAGGTGCACAACATTATTTATTGCACTTATTCTCAACTTCGAAACAACCATGGTCTTTTTAAATAAAATTGAAACTCAAGTTGTTGATTTCAACCTAGAAGTAATTTAAAAACCATTTAGACCTCAAACTAGATCATAGCAATTGAGAATACTATGCTTAGATAAGATACTAAAATCTAATTCACAAGCCATTTGAAGTCAAATTATGCATATTCAAAGAGATGTGATAAAAGTACGATAACACGAATAAAGGGTTATGCAATGTATGATAATGAGAATATAGACATGACAACAAAAATAATGGCTTGCATGAAATAGAGTTCAACGACACATAACCATGTCAATAGACATGAAAGATTCGTTGATACTAATTTTGATGAGTGTGATGAGAATGCAAATGTGAAAGATGGTGATTTTAACAATGTCCATGGTAAATGATATTGCGAAAACTCAAGATCTTAATTTCAACTTGTGAGTGATGAAAACTACATCTCCTAGAAGTTCAATTAGGCTTGCAAGCTACTAGGTTGAAGGTAAACATTAAAGACAAAGTTAAGGGTTGGTTTATGATGCGAACCTCGTGATCACGTGGTCACGCAATCCACAACCAAGAATAAGATATAATCCCGGAAAGCCGAAATAGATCTGATAGGAGTGTGACACAATGGAAACCTGCCTAAGGTACTATCACTATTGGAATGAGTAGAATAACACCACGAAGTCAGTTAATCTTCGATAAGTCGGATTCAGTTCTTTTAAGAACTAAAGAATGCAAGAATCACTCTCACACATAAACTGAAAAGTTCAGAATTTAAAATTAATCAATGGCTGCCGAAATTAGGGTTACATGAGTTTAAATAGTTTTTAAAAAGTAACCCTAAAGAGGTCCACTCAGAACTGATCCAAAATCCTAAATTGAAAAGCCCATGACTTAATCCAAGCAAGCCTTGTAACCTAGCTGAAAACAAAGTCTTAATTAAGCGCAAACAAGCCTTGGGCTGTAGCTAACTAAATTAAATGAAGCCCATAAGGTTAATTATTCTTTTTCATCCTTTGTTGTCCTCACTTCATGGCCCAAATAAAGCTGGGATGGACCCCTCCTACACATAGATACTTCAATGGTCCTTGCAATTAGGACCTAGGTGAATCATGCCCCTAAAACATGTAATGGGTCTTTGCTGGTGTTTCTGGGCTGGTTCGCATCAGTTTGGTCTTTATAGAAACTAACATTATATATATATATATGAAAAGAGAAAAACTAAAGAAAAGATACTAAAACTTGAAATTGAAATTCAAGTTGTTCATTTCAACCTACAAGTAATCTCAAAACCATTCAGACCTTAAACTAGATCATAACAATTGAGAATAGTTTGCTCAAATACGATATTAAAATCTAACATTTCTAATTCATAAGCCATTTAAACTCAAATTATGAATATTCAAAGATGTCTAATAAAAGCGAATAAAGGGTGGTCCAAGGTATGATATGAGAATAAGGAGACATTATAACAAAAGTGATGGTTGCACGAAATAGAGATGATCAAAACATAACCATGTCAATAGGCATGGAAGATTCGTTGATGCTAATTTAGATTAGTATAATGATAATGCAAATGTGAAAGATGGTGATCTTAACAATGTCCATGGTTCCATGCTTGTACAAAATGATAATACAAAAACTCAATTTGTGAATTTCAACCTCCAAGTGATGAAATACCAGCTTATATGGTGCAATCGCAACCCCAATACATAGAATTTGAAGTTTCAAATGAACCTCAAAATAAAACCTCAAGTAAACAATATGGAATAAATATGATGTGATCTCGCCCTCAATAGATAGAATAAGAATTTTCAATTGATTCTGATGTGATTTTCTTATATTTCACTATAGTTGTATTTTCTATGGCACAAATTGAATGATCCTTCAAATTTAATATTAATGATCTTAATTATAATGTGCCTAGTGTTACTATTTCTTTGTTGCAGGAGTTTGATGATATGTTCCCCAATGATACTCCTAGCAGATTACCACCATTAAAGGGGATAGAGCATCAGAATGATTTCGTACCCGGAGCTTCAAAGGCAAGTTGATGAGCTGATGGTAAAGGCCTATATTCATGGGAGTATGAGCATGTGTGATGTACCTGTGCTACTTGTACTTAAAAAGGATGGAACATGGAGAATGTGTGTTGATTGTCGAGCCATCAACAACACAATAGTATAAGTATAAACACACTATTCCTAGGCTTGATGACATGGTAGATGAGTTACATGGATCTTGTATTTTCTATAAAATTGACTTGAATAATGGGTTCCATCAGATTAGGATGAAAGAGGGTGATGAGTGAAAAAATGCATTTAACACTAAACATGGTTCTTATGAATGGTTAATAATGTCGTTTGGACTTACAAATGCACCTAGTGCATTTATGCATTTAATGAATCATGTGTTGTGTGCATTCATTGGTAAGTTTGTGGTTGTATATTTTAATAATATTTTAATGAACTTAACTAAGTATCTTGATCATTTGCGTAATGTACTTAGTGTGTTGTGTAGTGAGAAACTGTATGGACAAGGAGAAAGTTAAGGCCTTCTGGGATTGGCACACAAATCAATATGGGGTTTTCATGGATTAGCTAGTTTTTATAGGTGTTTTGTGAAAGATTTAGTATAATAGTTGCACCCTTGAATGAAGTTGTTAAAAAGTCAGTCAGGTTTAAATGGGGGGAGGAAAAAGAATTGGTTTTTGTTCTTTTGAAAGCGATATTATGTTCTGCACCATTTTTGGCTTTACCTGACTTTACCAAAGCATTTGAAATAGAATGGGAATAAGTGTTGTTTTGATGATGGATCAGAGACCTATTACATATTTTAGTGAGAAGTTAAGTGGAGCGACTTTGACCTATCCCACTTACGACAAAGAACTATATGCCTTGGAGAGGAGAGAGCTCAACATGGCAGCATTACTTATGGACAAAAGAGTTTGCAATCCATTCGGATCATGAGTCCTTGAAAGGACAAGGCAAGTATGTTCTCTTACACACAATGAATACTAGATTAGGCTTTGAATATGTGAAGGAAATGTGGACATTCGACGCTTGGTAAGTTTTATTTGATGGATGGTTATTTGTTCAAAGAACTAGATTGTGTGTTCCTGCTAGTTCTTTGCGTGAATTGCTCGTTCCTGAAGCACACGGGGGTAGTTTAATGTTTCATTTTGGGTTGCGAAAACATTGGATGTATTGCATGAGCATTTCTATTGGCCAAAGATGTAAAGAGATGATGTGCAATGAATTTGTGAACAATTTATTGTTTGTCAAAAGGCAAAATCTGGAGTACAACCGCATGGACTATATACACCATTACTTGTGCCTAATGAACCTTGGGTAGATATCTCTATGGACTTTGTTTTAGGTTTACCTAAGCCAAAGAAAGGTGAGACTCTATTTTTGTTGTGTTTGATAGGTTTTCTGAAATGATGCATTTCATTGCATGTCATAATCTCATATCGAAGACTTGTTGTTTAGGGAAATTGTACGTGTGCAAGGCATTCCTAAGAGCATAGTGTGATGCAAACCAAGGAGTTGGACATTTAAAATCTACAAAACAAGGTTAGAATCCCCACAAGCACTCCCTCACGTGTTTCACTCAAGAATTGATACACTTGCGCTCGTGTTTTCACACTAAATGGCGTTTATCCTCTTATGGTCTCACACACTCTTGCCTTTTTTTTCTTCCACTCTTTTGTGTCTTCTTTAGTTCTTAATCGAACTTCCAAAAACTAATTCAAAATAATCCCACAGCAATTCAAAAATGACAAATCAACCAAAACTAACCAAAAGGCCAAGAACTTGAATAAGGTGAGATACAAGATTGAAAAGAGAAATTGGTTTTTTTTTTTGGAATTGTGTACCGTTTTTTTTGACGATTTTTTTTTCCTGGACTTGAATAAGGTGAGAAACAAGATTAAAAACAAAAGTATTCTGACGAGAGGTAACAGTATATTTATTTTTTTTCTGGACTTGAATCGTGTACCCTTTTTTTTTATGGTTTTTTGTCTACAAGAGGTAACAGTATATAAAAGAAAAACGAAAATGAAAGATAGTCAAAATTATCTTAGAACCAAAGCTCTGATACCAAATGATATGAACTTCATCAACAATTGTGATCACCCCAATAAGAATGATGGTTTAGAACCCCAAGATCGTGTAGACAAGATTGGTTGAGCCTTTACCCGTCACCTAACAAGATGAAAACAAGACTACGAAAGATTGAAACGCCACACCTAGAAAACCTGAGAATCTCTCAACAATCAAGGTGATAACTTTGGTTGTTTGAACGCCACAAGATTAACTTGATAAGTTCTAGGAGTTCTTTGAAGAACGAAGAGGAACACAAGACCTCACAAATATGATAATTTTCTGAAAACATAATCTGCTTAATCATTTCAAAATACCCCTTTTTATACTTGGAACAACCCTCCAAGAATAGGAAAAGTCATAACTAAAGCTTTAAAAGAGCTCAAACAGTAACATAAACAAGTCCTCATGTTTTTAGGTCTCTTGGACTTCTAGAGGCTATCATAAATAGCTAAATCACTAAATTTAATGTATTTAACATAACCATTTAAGACCACCTTCATTCCTCTAATTAATAACCTTGAAAGTCATCAAATTCATGCCCTTTGATGGTCAGATCAGGCTCAACCAATCTTTGTCTACACGATCTTGGGGTTCTAAACCATCATTCTTATTGGGTTTCATCACAATTGTTAATGAAGTTCTTATCATAGTGTCAGATCGTGATGTTAAGTTCCTTAGCTAGTTTTGAAACTAGATAACATGTCATCCTCAAACAAATGGACAAACTGAGGTAGTGAATAGAGCATTATCTCAACTTTTGTGTGTTGTAATTCAAAAGAATTTGAAAAGTTAGGAAGAATGTTTTCCTTTTGTTGAGTTTGCTTATAATAGAACTATGCATTCGACCACTAGTTTTTCTCCTTTTGAAGTTGTTTATTGTTTTAATCCACTAACTCCTATGGACTTAATTCTTTTATCTTTTGAAGAAAAGATAAGTTTAGATGGCGAAAAGAAGGCAAAGATGGTGAGACAACTCCATGAGGGAGTTTGACTGCAAATAGAGAAAAAGAACAGAGTTTATGTTTATAAAGCAAAAAGGGGATACAAAGATGGTGATTGGGTTTGGGTGCATATGTGGAAGGAACGATTTCCTAACCAAAGGAAATGAAAATTACAGCCTCATGGGGATGGTCCATTTCAGGTTTTAGAGAGAATAAACGACAACGCATACAAAATTGATCGTCCAAGTGAGAATGGTGGTAGTGCTACCTTTAATGTTGCTGACCTTATTTGGGCCATGAAGTGAGGACAACAAAGGAAACAAAACAATTCTATTACAACTTGGAAATAATATTGGTGGTCACCTTTCCTTTTGTTTTTAGGATT